>OZ018326.1:66705550-66878050 GCA_963969495.1 Ceratothoa steindachneri
AATGCTACTGAATTACTATCTACACCATCTTGGAGTAACCTAGAATGAATGTTGTCTCGGTCAGATGACTTACTAGTATTTAACTCCAATAGAAGTCCCTTAATTATTTCCCTGTTCACATTAACGCATTAGCCTAGAATTATCAGCAATAAATCTATACTGATGTTCTTGTGTAAATACTAAATAAAAATGATCATTAAGAACCTCTACTATTTCCTCATCAGATTCTTTCAAAACCCTTTCATATCTAATTTGCCCTATTTGATCACTGGTAGATTTGTTATTAATTTTATAATAGCTAAAGAATTTTCTTGGATCTTTATTATTATTTTGTGCTAAATTAATTTCTGCCGCCCTTTTGCTCTTCTAAATAATCTTATTTAGCTCATTTCTGGTGGACCTATAATGATTTAAGTTCTCAAAAGTACTTTCTCTCTGTAATCTCTGATATGCCCTTTTTTTCTCAGAAATTTTCGTAGCTATCTCGTGATTCCACCACAACGGCTTTCTACATTTCTTCCTAATAGCCTTCATAGGAATACACTGCTCCTGGACTATGTTTAATATAGTCTTAAAAGTGTCATACATCTCATAAGTATTCTTTCCCCTGAATTCTGTATCCCACCTAATCTGATTTAACAAGTTTCGTAATTTATCGTAATCTCCCCGATAAAAATTTGGAGTTTCTGCGGAGTTTGTTGATGTTCTACTTTTCGCTATACCTAAGTTAAAACGAACCATCTGATGATCACTATTTCCCAATGCTTCCGCGGGGGCACTTAATGAAACAAGTGATCATCATTTGAAATAACCATATCTAAGATATTGGCACCCCTTTTTGGCTTATTAACAAATTGAGTCAAAAAATTATCCTCAAAACATTCTATAAACTTACAACTTGCTTTATGCTTTATCCCAGTCCAGAGAATTTAAATTAAAGTCACCGAGAATAACTGTATCTACTTCACATCCTTTCCTTATTTCCCTGATCATTAGCTCAACAATACAGTAGGTCTGTCCGGGTGGTCTGTAAAAGGCTCCCAAGTGTATAATCCTATTTTTACTGACCCTAATATCTAGCCACAGTAACTCATCTTCTTACTTTATAGAATTATTTAGATTTGAAGAAATGCTATTTTTGGTATAAATAATCAATTCACCACCAGTCCTATCTCTCCTTTGACTAATGTACATATCATAACCCTGTAGTTCAAATTCACTCACATTGTCATTAAATTTATTTTTATTAAGGCATGATTCTATTACATCATTTCCTCCCACATGCGTAATCACAACTGCATCCCTCTCACACCCAGATACCAGAGTATCATACCTCTCAGATACATCATTTACACCAGCACTCGGCAAACAAACTCGAACTCTCTTCCATTTGCTTGCAGTCAACTTCCTATCTAAATATCTATTCTGAGAGTCACCAATCACAAGAACTTCTGTAATCCTCCTACCTCCCCTAGGCCTAGCATTACCCTTCCTCCCGTTCCCAGTCAAACTACGACTTATTTCAATTTCTGGCACAACCACCTCAGATAACTCACTTTCAACCTCTTCATCTCTCAGGGCATCGAATCTGTTAGTCAACCTAACAGGTTCCATGTCCCTCTTCTTCACAGACCTAACCTATCTATTCTATCTATATTCACCCACCATTCATCTTCACTCACATCAATCACTTGTTTAACATAGACAAATGTACTGTACTTAGTATAGGTAGAAATAATCCACTGAATAGTTATAAATTAAATGGGAGAAATTTAGGGAGGACCGATTGTGTGAGGGACTTGGGTATTTTGGTAAGTTCAGATCTTCGTCCTAGAAAGCAATGCCTAAATGCTAAGAATAAAGCTAATAGGATATTGGGATTCATTAGGAGGAGTGTAAGCAATAAGAGTGCTGAAGTCATTCTAAAACTGTATCTGGCGCTAGTTAGGCCTCATCTAGACTATGCAGTACAATTTTGGTCACCATATTATAGGAAGGATATTGATTTGCTTGAGTCTGTGCAGAGAAGGATGACAAAGATGATTGGTGGGCTAAGGAACTTACCTTATGGTGAAAGGCTCAGAAAACTAAATCTACATACATTGGAAAGGAGAAGAGTCAGAGGGGAATTGATTGAAGTCTTCAAATGGGTAAAAGGATATAATAAAGGGGATCTGGGTAAGGTTCTTATACTTAGTGAACATGACAGGACACGTAGCAATGGGTTTAAGCTTGATAAGTATAGGTTTAGGAAGGATATTGGGAGGAATTGGTTTACAAATCGTGTGGTAGATGAATGGAATAGGCTCACTAGACATGTGATAGAAGCCTCCTCTCTGGGTAGTTTTAAGAATAGATTAGATAAATATATGAATGAAGCTGCTAGATGGGACTGACTTTTTTATGTACATATGTATATATTTTTCTAAGGAGTGGGAAGATTATATTTTGCGGTTGCATGAATGGACATAATCCTCTGGATGCATTTTATGTATATTGTAGATTAGATCTGACGAACTCCTGTTAAGGGTGACAATGTTGATGACTTTTCTCTGGTAAGAAATCTTTTGTGTGTTGAATGGAACAGGAGCTGCCAAGTGTAGGCCATGAATGGTCTTTTGCAGTCTCCTTCTTCTCTTATGTTCTTACTCTAGGCCTATCTTCCACCCTCCTGACTTCAGCCACATTCTTCATGCGTACACTCGCATCCCTTCTCACTTCATACACCAACTCCATTTATCTCTTGCTCTCATCACGTAACCGACTCCCCTCCTCTACCAAAGCCACATTTGACCTAGTCACATAACAAACCGGGCATTCTTATACATTTGTTGTTCTTTCAAAACCACAAACTACATACACACTGCTTACATCAAAAGGCAGACTCACTTCATCCAAAGAAACATCGATACTGAGAAACTTTTCAAGTATATTTAAAAATTCCTTTAGTATTATGCCTAACACTCAAAGTCAACCGGGAAATAAGAATAGAAAAGAGAACATAGAGAGGGACAAAAGGGAAATGGACGAATGAGGAATTGTAAAAAAAAGGGAAAAGTCTATTGGTGAAGCTTCTAAGGACAGACATAAAAATCAAAAGAGATAAATAGAAATTTTTTACGCAAATTACCAGAAGGATGGAGCTGAAATCGAGGTCAATTTGAGACACTGACTTCTGAATCTGAGCACAATATATGACGACCGACGTAGGTTTACTTAACTCAAGGACGACTCGAAAGTAACTGAATGCCGCCCTACGCGATTCGTCTAATTTTATACCTCGAGAATAATCAAGGCAGATTAAAGGATTAGGAAGGGATATTGGCCAAAGTAAAAGCGTCGAACCATTTTAACTCAACGACATATAGATAAAATAAATATATATATAGGTACACAAAATGCTAGGCATCTGAAACACTTCTTTCTTCCATTAAAACGATTAATGTCCAATCGAAATAAAATTGAAAAACAACCCCTGGTCTTCCTGAGAGATTAATTTTCGCCCCGTTCGAAGATCCATTGAGAATACCGTCGCTTCAAGGCTTCTAAAGTGGCACAAGAAGGATTACAAATAGGCCCAAGAACTGGAGGAAATTATTACCTGCATCTCTTGCATATTTTGGACGTGCAGTGAGGAGGAAGAAGCCTCTTTAAACTAATATTAAGAGGAGGAATGAGTGAGAAGTCTTTGGAATTTCAGCACAGGAAAAGTTTGTCAAGGTTTTCTCAATTTGACCAAAAAGGGTTACAACCAATGTTGAAACATGGTGGCATTTCACATCTGGTAGTTCTGTAAGTTGGTGAGGGGTGGCAGGAAGAATTGAAATTTTGCAGGTCACAGTTGTTTGATTGTTTTGTCAATACTAACTCGGGAAAATCCATTTCCTTTATCAAAAGAGAGACTTCTACAATGTGTTCAAATGTTCATCTTTTGAAAAGGAAAGTTGTTTATCTTTTATGAAAGGTGGGGCTGCCTGTCATACTGTAAAAAGGAAAACAGAATAGCAGGACCACGGAGGATTAACGGACTTCCTTAGGCGAGTCAGTCCAAGGTCATGAACCACATAGACAGGAGACTTTCCCGAAAATTTACCCCAGTCGAAGGAACAAGTTCAGAATTAGCGAAAGTCATCAGGCGCCAAACACGGTCGGAAATACTGAAAGCTGCGATCACAGAACTTAATAAATCCATGCCCAGGCGCATAAGCACCTGTAGAAGACGCTGAAGGGACGTCCAAAAAATAAAGATAAAGAACTTTCATTGTTTAAATTGTATTTCATTCTTTAAATTTACTAATAAATACAATTAACCGCGTGTCTATTTATTTCTTGCTCATCCCCTTTTTCACCTCTCTCTCTCTCTCTCACTTTCTCTCTCATTTTATTATATATCCACCTGTTTGTGAATCTCGTTTTCATCTGAAGGATATCCGCCATTTTTCCTTTCCTCTACTTCTCTGTTATATTCCGTTCGAGTCATTTCCCTCGTTGGTTGCCATTTTATTCTTAAATTTCGAAATTATAAACGCAGCCTCGCCCCTTGGGGACCCCACGAGGAAGTTCTGTCTGTCGTGCCGAGGTTAGACAGGTTTTGGAGAGTTGCACACCACGTTGCACCGAGCCCCCAATAACGCCCTTCCTTAGATCATTCGGCCGTCTAATTTCCCCCTTTTCACATTCCCTTATCTCACCACTTTCTTTACGAGTATCCCAGCACAAACCTCTGAGGAGATGCCATCGTTGGATTACCTTTTTTTGTTGTAATTAATTAATTATGGCGGAAAAGCGTAAGAATTCCCGTGCCACTAATTAAGAGACGCCTTCGTGTCCTTGTAACCGAGTCCGAGAACACCCCCGGAGGAAAAAGAAAGCTCTGAAATGGCACAACAACACATGGGCACTGCACATATTTGCTAGCTTATTCCGGGGGCAGCAGTTTAGATTTTTAAGAGGAGAAAATTAGTAGTGAGAGGAAGTGGGTCTGTGCTACCCCCCCTCCCTCCCCACGTAGTTATAGATTCTGGCTAGCCAAATGTCGGAATTGACGTGCGCTATTTTTTAATAATCAACCTCATTTGTTTAGTTAATAAATTATATTTATTTTAGTTTTCTAAAGTGCATCCCACCCCTCCCTGAAGGGGGATCTTCACCCCCTCTCTATATCAGGTGACTTGGTCAGACAGGATTAACCATTCTTCAAAAACACTAATTAAGGATATCAATTGACCTCGATCCATAAAGAAATGATCCTTATTTGTGTCCAACTCTTAAAAGGGCTGAGGATTATAAGGAGGTGGCTGTGGTCAGGAGCGGAGCTGTGGATTAAAAAAGGTCAAAAAGGACAAACCAGATTAAAAGAAGAACTGGGAAAATTCAGACGCGGAAAAGATCCATTTTTATCTTTTCACACACATACACTCCTGTATGTCTGTTTGTGTGTATGTCTAAGATCTCAAACCAATATTTACTCTTTTCTCTGGAGATTTTTTCCGTCTTGCAAATCGGTTATCTGCGCCTATCAATGCCCTCTCCCAACAAGGGCATGTTCTTCCGTCATTTTGGGATGTTTTATTACTCAATTAAAATAAATAACCAAATTTGTTCGTAACTCCGGCACTTTCATCCTCATTTTGTTTTTAAATACAGCATTTGAGTTGCTTTCTGTCCTTTTAAACAACTCTCCTCCCAAACATGGCATTGTTTATTCCATCAAAGGTTTCGATCTGTAAAAGTATACGGATGTAGGCCAGTCAGGTAAATATGCATACAGGTAGGCGTTAAACAAGCTATTTTACGTAATTATAACCCACAGTTGCGCTGCCTGTACACCTGTACCCTTTTGAACATGTAAACAATTGGGGGCCTTGCTCGTTCCATTTCAAACTCTATTAAAACTGTTCAAGAAATATTTGAGTGTTTAAACTTCATGGACACCTTTAAAATAAAACCCGGTCGGTCTCTTTTCTTTAGATCCATTCATCATCCATAGAATTCATGTCCAATACAACAACAATATTTACTTAATATTCCTCTTGGTCATTCTATCACTATTGGTAGTGAAATGAAAAATGGAATTTAACATAAGAAACTGTAGTGTACTTAGTATAATTATGCGTAATCCAATGAATAATTAATTATAAACTGAATGAGTCAGTTTTAGGATGCGAGAGAGACTTAGGTGTCCTGGTAATTTCTGACTTTCGGCCTAGAAAGAATTACATCTGTAAATACTAGGAATCAAGGTAATAGGTTATTGAGGTTGATTGGGAGGAGTGTAAGTATTAGGACGCGAATGGGTTTAGGCTAGACATAACATAACATAACATAACATAATTACACGGATGACAAAAGCCACAGGGGCCTATCAAAGGTCATCCGCCTCCGTCAAAACCCACCTACAAAAAGCACCATCACCTGGGGAAGACAAAATCAAAGTCCCCCACAATATAATATTCTTGAGAAAATAGTTAAAAAAGGGATTTGCCAACATCTAGAGAGGGAGGGGTTAATCAGCGATGCTCAGCATGGGTTTAGATCAGGTAGATCATGTTTGACTAACTTACTAGACTTTCTGGAGTTTGTAACAGATCAAGTAGATAAGGGAGAGAATGTAGATATAATTTACTTAGATTTTAGTAAAGCATTTGATAAGGTACCACATAGGAGACTAGTTCATAAATTAATAATGATTGGGATATGTGGGTGTGTTTCAAATTGGATAGCTGAGTGGCTGAAAGACAGGAAGCAAAGGGTAGTGCTAAATGGTGTAAAGTCAGAGTGGAGGGATGTTATCAGTGGGGTTCCTCAGCGATCAGTTCTCGGTCCATTATTATTTGTCATCTATATAAAGGATCTTGGGGAGGCAGTTAATAATAAAGTGTCAATTTTTGCCGATGATACCAAATTAGCAGCTGTAGTTAAAGATATTGATGATAATTTTAAAGTGCAGGGGGATTTAAATAAATTGTTATCCTGGGCACATAAGTGGCAAATGACTTTCAACCTTGATAAGTGCAAAGTTATTAACATGGGTAAAGATAATAGAGAATTTAACTATGCAATGGATGGGCATTGGCTGAGCTCAGTAGAGGATGAGAAAGATCTAGGAGTAGTAATAGATAAGTCATTAAGGTTTTCTAAGCAGTGTATTGAAGCAAGAAATAGGGCAAATAGAGTGCTGGGTTTTATTAAGAGAAATGTCAGTTACAAAATTAAGGAGGTTATTCTTAAACTCTATAACTCTTATGTTAGGCCACATCTAGAGTACTGTATACAGGCATGGTCCCCACATTTTAGACACGATATTAACCTTCGTGAGTCAGTGCAACGGAGGGCAACAAAGATTATTCCTTCCCTGAGGCACCTTGAATATATAGATAGACTGAGGGTATTAAATATGTTCTCGTTCGAAAGGAAGTGTGTGAGAGGGGATATAATTGAGCTGTTTAAAATGTTTTCCGGGATAGATAAATTGGATGTTAGCAAGTTTTTTGAGTTAGATGATGGAAATCGGACTAGAGGTCACCACTTGAAAATTAAAAAGCAAGGGTGTAGGTTGGATTTAAGAAAATATTTTTTCACCACTAGAGTGGTAGAATTCTGGAACAATTTGCCGCAGAGGGTAGTAGTTAGTCTAAATCTAAATGTATGTAAGAGTAGGTTGGATGAGTTTATGGGAAGGGAAGGTTGTGATAGTTCCTAGGTTTGTATATATTAATATTGTTTGTTTATATCTATAGCTGCATGATTTAGTTCTTGACAAGTCTTGATTGGTGATACCCTTGTTTCTGGATGCAATCCTCTGGATGTAGTTTTCCTGGGAGTTTGGGTGCCTTAAAAATGAGGCCGTTTGACTTGGATGACCTATGATGAGCCCTTGTGGCTTTTGTCATCTGTTATATTATATTGTGGGGGACTTTGATTTTGTCTTTCTCTCGTGATGTTGCTTTTTGTGGGTGAGTTTTGCCCGAGGCGGATGACCTTTGATAGGCCCTTGTGGCTTTTGTCATCCGTGTAATTATGTTATGTTATGTTATGTTACACTTAGTTCCCCCATTTTCTCTGTCCATTATTGTAGATACGGGCTAATTCCACTGATTTGGGGTACCAGTTTGGACCGATAACTATTGGGGAGAGCAAAAGAGTTCAAGGAGGGGTTTGGGATGGAATAAAATTGATCAAATCGTTCCGTTCAATGCCGTTAACCCCAAATACTTCGAAGAAGAAGAAAAAGAGGAATCTGAGAGAAAAAGAAAAGTCATTTCTGAGGCACAAAATAATTTAACTCGCATTTTAAAAGGGGAATTAATAAGATAATATTTTGAAGGAACATTTTAAGGGAAAACCATTTTGAGATATAAATTAAGCACTTTTCTTCATTACATTTTAATTAATCTCAAATTACGGAAGCGGAGAACAAATAATCAATATCGGGGTTTACAAAGAGGAAAAATCGAATTTTGTTGACGAGAGGAAAATGTCTTGTTTGGATTTGTGTTTCGGTCGAATTCATCAAAACTGGATCAAATTCTGACATTGATTTGTGAACCTGGTCAGACACGAGTCTGTGTAAGAGAGTAAAAAGAAATTAAGTAAAAAAAAAATGCACTACGATAATTATGATGGGACAAAATGTCGAAGTGACAAACCCTTTGATCTCAACCATACAATTGGAACTTAAAGGCTTAGGACGGTTAAATTCAAGCCTTAAAAGTGACTTAAAAAGATGACAATGAAATTTCCCTCCTCTAAATTTGTTCTTATCCTGTTTTTGTCTTTATATTCATTTTTGACATTTATTAACCCACAGTTCTTCTCCTGACCGCACCTATCCCTTAGTTCTGAGCCCATAAATATTAGGTGAAGTCTGTCTTTCAAATTCACCTGGTTGATGGAGGCTGAAGATTCTCCTTCACCGAAAGATGGATGCACTCGAGAGAACTAAAAAACTAAATTTTATTACATGCAAAAATACATATATAACAGATGGTGCGGTTACTGTAACCAAATAATTGACAGCGCCCGCTTTATATAACACCCTGGAGGACGTCCTATTACATACAATAATAAGTTTAATTATTAAATAGCTTCTTCAATTCCGTCCTGTTGGCTAATTTGGAGGACGGCACATCCCCACTTTCTCTCATCACTTTTCTTTCTTCTTTTAAATAGGCATAGTTATTCAATTCATGACTCTTTCAAATCACTTCTGAATTCCAGTCATTTTTGTGTTTATTGTTATGTCAATATGGAGAATAGAAGGTCATTGGGCCATTATTGTTGTTTTTTAATTGATTTTTAAGGATATAGGTCAATTTGCAGTTTTTGTTGTCACAATTCTTTAGCAAATGGGGGAAGTTTGGTGTTATTATTGTGCAAATTTGGGGCAAATGGCAGCATTTAACCGTTTTGTTCGAATTTTCGGAGCAAAATAGCAATTTTTCAGTTCTTGGTATTTTAATTTGGAGCAAATGGCAGCACTCAACAGCTGTTGTTGTTCAGTTTGGAGCATTTATGAGTAATTCGTGGTATGGTTGTATTTAGAGCATGTGGCAAGTGTGCATTTGCATCACTGGATTTCTGTTTTTTTAATGCCAATTTTTCTGTATTTTACCTATTTGTAGAAGTCTAAATACCGTGTACATAATTGTACGCAGAAATACTCCGACACAATCTGCGTGCCCTCCCGTATCTCTAAATGCACCTCTAGCCTCGAATTCTCTGTCGCTCTTTTTCATGCCATCGTAAACTCCGAGATAGCTCGAAGGCGTGAAAGCCATACTGTCTGCCTTAAGATGAAAAAAGGTTTTTCGCGCGACGATACGGATTTTACGAGAATTCGATTCTCTATCTAGATTTCTGCTCGCGAGGGAAATAAAAGGAAAACTTCTCCCGGAATTCATGCAGAAGCTCTTGGACCTACGTCGAGTGTCTGAAGCTCGATGCACATAAGAAACACCTTTCCTGCTGCAAGGAAGGAACTTCTCGGGGAATTGGTTGTTGCCGTCACGGTACTTCTAGGTGCCAAACTTCTCGCAGGCCCCCCTTCCCCTTCAGAGTCTGAGGTTACACAGGACCTCCCTCTGCGGATTACCCTAGACGTAGCTAGGGAATCGGTTTTGGCTACCCACTCCAGGAGCCGAATAATCGGACAGGTACTTCGAGGAAGAAGTCTGATTTGAGTCACCGTTTGGCGGGAGGACCATATCAGTCTGCTGGTTTTTAACCATTTAAAACAAACTCCACGGGAATGTCATGGAGGTTAAAACATGTTAACGGAGTACGCCTCTTTGGAGAAATTAGTGGGGGTGGGGAGGGCAGTAAAAGGGTCAGGAAAACACAAAAACAGCAGGAAAGCTGAAGGTGAAAGCCTTCGGAAATACATAAAAACAGGGTTGATGTGGTAAAACCTTTTATAGATAGAGAAAAAAGCCTTAAAAGACAGCGAAGAGTGTATTGGTGTGGTAAAGCCTTTAGGAATAGAGGAAAATTGAGGGAGTGGGGGACAAGTCTTCATAAATACAGAGGAAGATGGAGCATGAGGCTAAAGCCTACAGAAAAGGAAATGAGAGGAATAACGCATTAAAGGAATTATGATAAAAAATAAGATGTGAATGATAGAAATAAAGAAAAATTTGAAAAAAAACAATGAATGAAGAAAAATGATTAAGAAATCATTCTTCACGAAGTGAGGTTCCTGGTACTATGAAATCACGTATCAGAGATCACAAAAGTGATTCAGGAATAAGAACTCAGACACGCAAAAGTTCGTGCTTCAATACTGGCCAAAATAGGGCAAAGAACTTTGTCTAAACAATGAGGTCCTTTTCACCAAGTGGTCAATTTTGACGGAAAAAGAGGACTTACATAACTATGAACCAGTATGAAAGCTATAAAAGAACCTCACAAAGGCCACCTTTACAGTCAGAACTCAATGAATATTCCGAAATTTAAGAGAGAGCAAAAAGAGGAAAATCTATACGGCTCTGGTAAGAGCCACGCTCGTGTACCCCGCCTTCAAGCTCTTCTCTGCCTCGCAAACACAGAAGAGAAACCTAGAGCCAATGCCGAAGAAAGGTGTATACCTAACTACTGATAGACGCAGAATATAGAGAAGAAGAACTGCACAGAATGGCGAGTATGAAACCCATAAATAAAGTTATAAAAGAACAGACAAAGAAGCTGGAAGTAAAAATAATAGAAGGAAATATATAAGATCAACGACAACAGAAGAGCAAGAAGCCATGCGAGAATCCCGAGCTTCACAAATCTTATGGAGAACGGAGAAGAAGCGCCAATTTATCGAGATAAAGAGCGAAAAAAAACCGAAAAGAGGACAACACCAGAAAGTGGAAACGCAACAAGATTGAAAGGAAACCCCGATGATGAGAAATGAATCAGATAATGACTAATAAATCTCCAATTTAGGACAATTGAACGGGAAAAAAAGAAGAAACATGAAAACTAAACTCATACCTAAATAAACAGAGTTAAAGAGGGGGCCCATTGAGAAGGCCTACAGCAGGTTCAGACGCTTCCTGGATGCCGTGGTCGAGGTCGACGGCCATTTTATTGAATATAATGAATAGTAAAATAGTAAAAGTTTTTAACGTGAAATTTGGTGATATTTATGGATAAATGAACTATCTTGAGAAAGGGAGCAGATGTTGAAGAACTTTAGCATATTATTTTATTGGACGGACGCGTTTAGCTACAACTCGTAAATTCTTCAGACATATTAGTTGAAATGCCACAAGAAATAGATTTATATATTAGAATAAATGGTAACGAACGCATTAACAAATAACACGTGGAAAAGTAGGCAGAGGGCATAATAATAGTTTACAAATGTACTAATAATCATTTGAGCGGGGAAGAACAGGTGGAACTTCATTAACGTCATGGCGATAGTCGAGGAAACTCTCTCATTAAACTGACTTGTGAATGGGATTAAGTATTTTTCTCTCGGCGATTTGCCACTTGCAGAGAATAGATCAAATTCCCCTCGTTGGTCGGTAATATCCTCTTGTACTCGAAAGTTTTTAATGCGAATTAAGAGTAATTTTTGTTGCTTTTCTCTTGTACGTGTTTTCGGCGTTCGATTACTAAGGTGATATGTCATCCTTCATGAAAGTACTGTTTCTCTCATTCCAGAAACAGATCGATCCGTTATTTGGATTCTGGTGTAGATATTGTTTTTCTTATGATAGGAGTTAAGGTCCATCTAGTGTAATGTATATAGTCAAAGCAACGTTTTTTTCGGCATTTGCTGTCTGTATTGATCGGGTACTAATTCCCTTTATTATTCCCTCCTTCCTCTGTTGGTATACTGTGCTCATAGTTTCTTGTAGAAGATTTTGATAATGTTTTCCTTGTCTCTTTTTAAAGCGCTATAGGCTCTGTACAATAAAACATGTCCATTTTCTTCCTTAAAGCTGACTACAGCGTGGTTACTGAATAGGTTGTTAACGAGTATCTTGGCGATTCTCACGAGCTCACTATGCGTTTTTTTCCATGTTGTGTAGTGGGTGAAGGCATGATTGATTTAATTACGCTTTCCAACCAACTTGTTATGACGAATATATAATTCCCCAATTCAAATACACAAATATATAAGGGGCGATTTGATTGAAGTTGACACGGTTGCTCGCTGCCTCAGACCTTCGAACAGGTAGCACGTGTTTTATAGAGCTCTCAGTCTGTTGATCTATTTTTCAGATTTTTCTATAGTTTGTTTGTTTTTTGTTTTTTTTCTCACCACAATCAGCGAAAGCTAAGTTGCTCTTCTTTTTTTATTTCTTATTGCTACTTAAATTATTTCTTTGTTTGAATAAGTGATGGAGTTTGGGGATGAAAGTGAGCATGAGTGTCGGAATGTATGCATTGGTTGTGGTGTATTAGGTGAGGGGTATACATGTGTTGTATGTGGGCTGCGTGAATGCATTGTAGATTTAGAGGGGATGAGAAGGCAGGATTTAGACAGGATATGTAGGCTGGAGGGGTTAGTTGCTGAGCTCAGGAGGGAACTTAGTGTTAGGCCTAGAGCTGGGAATAGGTTAGGTGGTGAGGTAGGCCAGTTAGATGTTTCAGGTGAAGGTAGAGGGCCAGTGGAGGAGGTAGGATGTGATAGTTCTAGTGATAGTGAAGTTAGCCCCCTTAGATTAGTTAGAAATAGGCCTAGTGAGGATGGGGGACAGTGGAGAGTGGTTAGGAAACATGAAGCTAGGGAGGCTTCTCCTGTTCTTTGTGAGAATAGGGTTGCCTCTGTTGAGGTGGTTAGCCAGGGGGAGAATAGGTGTGTGAGTCAGAGGGACACAGATCCTATTAGCTTGACTAATAGATTCAGTGCCCTAAGAGAGGAAGTAACTGGAAGTGATATGACTGATGGGGGTGGGGGTGGAGTTCGAGTGACTGGTAGTTTGAATGAGAATAGGAGTGGGGATGGAGTTAGGTCTGTGGGGGTTAGGAATAGGAGTCTGACTGAAGTGCTTGTGATGGGTGATTCGCGAGTTAGATATTTAGATAGGAAGTTGAATGCAAGTAGATTGAATGGTTTGAGGGTGTGTTTGCCGGGTGCTGGAGTGAGAGATCTGTCTGATAGGTATGAGGAACTGGTGTCTGGCTGTGCAAGGGATGCGGTTGTGATTACACATGTAGGAGTGAATGATGTGAAGAAAGTGGGTGCATGTGAGTTACGTGAGAGGTACAAGAGGTTGATTGAAAAGGTGAAAGAAAGTAGAAT
Organism: Ceratothoa steindachneri; assembly: GCA_963969495.1. Taxonomy (NCBI): domain Eukaryota; kingdom Metazoa; phylum Arthropoda; class Malacostraca; order Isopoda; family Cymothoidae; genus Ceratothoa; species Ceratothoa steindachneri. The sequence continues at coordinate 66,719,292 of OZ018326.1, forward strand.
GAAAGGTGTTGTGACAGGTGTGCTTCCAAGAATGGATGTTGGGGTAGAATGGATGTCTCGTGCAATTGGGCTGAATGATTATGTGAGGAGGATGTGTGAGATGGAAGGTGTCATGTTTGTGGATGTGTGGGATAGGTTTGTTGGAATGAAAGAAATGTATGCGATGGATGGACTGCATTTGAGTAGGAGGGGGGTAGATGTGTTGTGGGAGGAGTATGATCGTGTTATTAGGTCTTTGCGGGCGGGAAACTAGATACTAATAGTGGTCAGGGAATTATGAGAGGACATTATAGTACTGAAAGTAGAATCGACTTGGCAGATAACAGAAATAGGTTCCAAGGCGATAGAGGTGAGGTCATTCAAGTTTCAAGAGGTGCTTCAGGGATAGGGGGGTTAAATTGTTTCTATACAAATGCTCGTAGTCTTAGAAACAAGAAGGATGAGCTATTTAGTTATATTAGCAATGAGGATATAGATATATTATGCGTTACTGAATCATGGGTTAATGAAATAGAATTTAGTGACACTATAAGTGAATTTGATTTTCAGGGCTATAATATGTACATTAGTCAAAGGACAGGTAGGATTGGTGGAGGAATAATTATCTATATAAAAAACAACATTGTTTCAAGTTTAAATACTTCAATAAAGCAGGATGGAGTTGAGTCACTTTGGATAGATATTAGGTTCAGTAAAAATAGAATGGTGCATTTGGGAGCTTTTTACAGGCCACCTGGGCAGACTGATGATATAGATGAACTAATGATAAGGGAAATAAGTAAGGGATGTGAAACAGATGCAGTTATTATTGGGGACTTCAACTTAAACTCTGTGGACTGGGAAAATATGATAGGTAGGGATAGAACAAGTGGCAGGTTCATAGAATGCTTTGAGGATAATTTTTTGAATCAATTTGTTAACGATTCAACGAGGGGGGACAATATATTAGATTTAGTACTTTCTAACAGTGATCATTTAGTTCAAGAATTGACTGTTGGGGAAGCATTGGGAAATAGTGACCATCAGATAGTTCGTTTTAACTTGGGAATTGAGAAGGGTAAAATAACTGAGAATGCTGAAAAAGTTCCAAATTTTCATAAGGGAGATTATGTAAAACTTCGAAGCTTGCTAAATTTGGTAGACTGGGATATAGAATTCAGAGGTAAAAATGCTTATGGGATGTGGGATACTTTCAAGCATATAATAAATGTAGTCCAAGAACAATGTATCCCAATGAAGGCCATTAGGAACAAAAGTAGGAAACCATTATGGTGGAATCAGGAGATAGCTAGAAAAATTTCAGAGAAGAAAAGGGCATATAAAAAATTACAGGTACAAAATAATATTCAAAATTTAAGTGATTATAGAATGGCTAGGAATGAGTTAAATAAGATTATAAAGAAGAACAAAAGGGTGTCAGAAATTAAATTAGCTCAGGATAGCAACAAAGATCCTAGAAAGTTCTTTAGTTACTATAAAATTAATAACAAGTGTGGCAGAGTTAAAATAGGACCTATCAAATATGAAGGGTTTGTGAGAGAAACTGATGAGGAAATAGTTGAGGTACTAAATGGTCATTTTGCATCAGTATTTACAAAAGAGAAACTAAATAGTCCTATGTATAGTACTCATAGGTCAGGAAAAGAGGTGTTTACTAACATTTGTGTGGATCGGAGGATGATAAAAGGACTAATAGGTGATTTAGATACTACCAAGGCCTCCGGCCCTGATAATATTCATTCTAGGATACTTAAAGAAGGGGTAGAAAGTATCTCAATAGCTCTGGACAAGTTATATACTAGGTCATTGGAATATGGAGAAATACCCGATGATTGGAAGAGAGCGAATGTAGTCCCCATTTTCAAGAAGGGTAGTAAAGAGGATCCAAATAACTTTAGACCGGTTAGCCTAACTCCTGTAGTCTGTAAAATTCTTGAGAAAATAGTTAAAAAAGGGATTTGCCAACATCTAGAGAGGGAGGGGTTAATCAGCGATGCTCAGCATGGGTTTAGATCAGGTAGATCATGTTTGACTAACTTACTAGACTTTCTGGAGTTTGTAACAGATCAAGTAGATAAGGGAGAGAATGTAGATATAATTTACTTAGATTTTAGTAAAGCATTTGATAAGGTACCACACAGGAGACTAGTTCATAAATTAAAAATGATTGGGATATGTGGGGGTGTTTCAAATTGGATAGCTGAGTGGCTGAAAGACAGGAAGCAAAGGGTAGTGCTAAATGGTGTAAAGTCAGAGTGGAGGGATGTTATCAGTGGGGTTCCTCAGGGATCAGTTCTCGGTCCATTATTATTTGTCATCTATATAAACGATCTTGGGGAGGCAGTTAATAATAAAGTGTCAATTTTTGCGGATGATACCAAATTAGCAGCTGTAGTTAAAGATATTGATGATAATTTTAAAGTGCAGGGGGACTTAAATAAATTGTTATCCTGGGCACATAAGTGGCAAATGACTTTCAACCTTGATAAGTGCAAAGTTATTAACATGGGAAAAGATAATAGAGAATTTAACTATGAAATGGATGGGCATTGGCTGAGCTCAGTAGAGGATGAGAAAGATCTAGGAGTAGTAATAGATAAGTCATTAAGGTTTTCTAAGCAGTGTATTGAAGCAAGAAATAGGGCAAATAGAGTGCTGGGTTTTATTAAGAGAAATGTCAGTTACAAAAGTAAGGAGGTTATTCTTAAACTCTATAACTCTTATGTTAGGCCACATCTAGAGTACTGTATACAGGCATGGTCCCCACATTTTAGACACGATATTAACCTTCTTGAGTCAGTGCAACGGAGGGCAACAAAGATTATTCCTTCCCTGAGGCACCTTGAATATGAAGATAGACTGAGGGTATTAAATATGTTCTCGTTCGAAAGGAGGTGTGTGAGAGGGGATATGATTGAGCTGTTTAAAATTTTTTCCGGGATAGATAAATTGGATGTTAGCAAGTTTTTTGAGTTAGATGATGGAAATCGGACTAGAGGTCACCACTTGAAAATTAAAAAGCAAGGGTGTAGGTTGGATTTAAGAAAATATTTTTTCACCAATAGAGTGGTAGACTTCTGGAACAAATTGCCGCAGAGGGTAGTAGGTAGTCCAAATCTAAATGTATTTAAGAGTAGGTTGGATGAGTTTATGGGAAGGGAAGGTTGTGATGGTTCCTAAGTTTTGTATATATTAATATTGTTTGTATATATCTATAGCTGCATGATTTAGTTCTTGACAAGCCTTGATTGGTGATACCCTTGTTTCTGGATGCAATCCTCTGGATGTAGTCTTCCTGGGAGTTTGGGTGCCTTGAAAAAGAGGCCGCTTGACTCGGATGACCTATGATGAGCCCTTGTGGCTTTTGTCATCCGTTATATTATATTGTGGGGGACTTTGATTTTGTCTTCCCCTGGTGATGGTGCTTTTTGTGGGTGGGTTTTGACGGAGGCGGATGACCTTTGATAGGCCCTTGTGGCTTTTGTCATCCGTGTAATTATGTTATATGTTATGTTATGTTTGTACACGGTTCGAATCCCACCCCAGCGCTTATATTTTCAAAGTAGGAAATAATTATTTCAGAAGGAAAATTATTCATAACATAACATAACATAACATAATTACACGGATGACAAAAGCCACAAGGGCCTATCAAAGGTCATCCGCCTCCGTCAAAACCCACCCACAAAAAGCACCATCACCAGGGGAAGACAAAATCAAAGTCCCCCACAATATAATATAACGGATGACAAAAGCCACAAGGGCTCATCATAGGTCATCCGAGTCAAGCGGCCTCTTTTTCAAGGCACCCAAACTCCCAGGAAAACTACATCCAGAGGATTGCATCCAGAAACAAGGGTATCACCAATCAAGGCTTGTCAAGAACTAAATCATGCAGCTATAGATATATACAAACAATATTAATATATACAAAACTTAGGAACCATCACAACCTTCCCTTCCCATAAACTCATCCAACCTACTCTTAAATACATTTAGATTTGGACTACCTACTACCCTCTGCGGCAATTTGTTCCAGAAGTCTACCACTCTATTGGTGAAAAAATACTTTCTTAAATCCAACCTACACCCTTGCTTTTTAATTTTCAAGTGGTGACCTCTAGTCCGATTTCCATCATCTAACTCAAAAAACTTGCTAACATCCAATTTATCTATCCCGGAAAAAATTTTAAAGAGCTCAATCATATCCCCTCTCACACACCTCCTTTCGAACGAGAACATATTTAATATCCTCAGTCTATCTTCATATTCAAGGTGCCTCAGGGAAGGAATAATCTTTGTTGCCCTCCGTTGCACTGACTCAAGAAGGTTAATATCGTGTCTAAAATGTGGGGACCATGCCTGTATACAGTACTCTAGATGTGGCCTAACATAAGAGTTATAGAGTTTAAGAATAACCTCCTTACTTTTGTAACTGACATTTCTCTTAATAAAACCCAGCACTCTATTTGCCCTATTTCTTGCTTCAATACACTGCTTAGAAAACCTTAATGACTTATCTATTACTACTCCTAGATCTTTCTCATCCTCTACTGAGCTCAGCCAATGCCCATCCATTTCATAGTTAAATTCTCTATTATCTTTTCCCATGTTAATAACTTTGCACTTATCAAGGTTGAAAGTCATTTGCCACTTATGTGCCCAGGATAACAATTTATTTAAGTCCCCCTGCACTTTAAAATTTTCTCTTCCTTGCGATAGAGTGTGGATATATATATATATATATATATATATATATATATATATATATATATATATATATATATATATATATATATATATATATATATATATATATATATATATATATATTATATATATATATATATTTGGGTGGTGCAAAAAAAACAAAATTTTAGTTTTTTATATCCACATGCCTGATTGTATTACCACATTCAACAGTAGGTCACATACTTAATTTCATCAAATTTGAACAATAGTTACTGGTCGCTATATGGATAACAACTTATTAGTCTGCTGGTAAATAAATTTTGGGGATAAAAAGGAACAGTCTTTGCAAATACTAGTTTATTTGAACCAGATCTTGGTTTTTAAAGACATTTTTTTAAAAATTATTTATATTAAAGTGAAAAGAAAATAGTTAAATGGCAAATGATTTCTTTTTGACACAAATTTTAACTAAAATTGCTGATTAAAAATTGATCCTTTTGAGCATGAAGGAAAATGTTTGTGATGTTTTGCCACAAGTCTGAGAAACAACTGTTTCTGTTCTTCATATTTTGCTATAATATGAATATATGGTTTGATAAGTGCAATACCTCTTCCTGCTGGATCGTTAACAACCATTAAGTTAATCGCTCGACGTTGAAATTCTTGAAAGCACGTATTCTCTTCCCAAGAACTTGGGTTAGTGTTCAGGAATGTATCCTCTGCAAACTTGTATCCATCTATCATTAAGAGACTGAAGATGAGCTTAGTTTTTTAAGGTACTAGTTCATGCAAGTCCAAATCCTCGATGTTTTTTGTAAGATTCAATCACGAACAACTTTGGTGTTTGCATTACGTTGGAGATTGGAGACCATCTTCTGTTTGGTCTCAGCATTAATTCTATGATCGTAAAATGCAAAACCAACAAGATGTTCTCCAGGATACCAAAGGTGTATGTGAAGTGCTGTGGTTGCAAAGTTTTAAGAAGTAGAATGTCATTTAAAGAACCATTAATTCCAAAATGGGCTTCATTCCAAAAACGCGAGTAGACCAAAGCAATAAAAAGAGAGCACTCTGTAATATTACCCTTTTCACGTTCCGTTAGGTTCAGTTGAAGCTTAAACAAGTATATTTTCAGGAAATATATGGCCTTAGCCATCACGAGCCGCTCCTGGGGCTCTTAATGTAACTTTTGTCCTATCAATGCCCCCAAGAAAGATGAGATTATGTCTCAGAAATTCTTAATAATCGTCACACAACTGACGAGATTTCAAAGCTTCCTGAAAATATGGGACCATTTCTCCTCGAAGATTATGCAGTACTGGATTAACGAAAAAACTGCTATCCGCCTTTAAAAAAGAATCCTTTTATCAGTGACGACCATTGTTCTTTAAAACTTCCAAAAGAGACTCCTCTTTGGACCACTTGTAGGCCCAAGTAAAATATTGCAAGCACATGACAACATAATTTCGAAAATATGATGACGGTACGCAATCAAAACAAGCTCTCTTCCTAATACTTTCTCAATTATGCTACAGTCTGCTTTTTGGAGGCCTGTATTTGATGCAGTAATGCAAATACAAGGCATTGAACTTCGTCACAAAGATTCCAGTCATTAATTGATTAAATTCATACCATAGCCGGTTATTCTCCTGTTGCTCGTGTTATTTTTGGCACACCAAGAAGTTTTTCCATTCCATTTACAGAAACTATTATTGCAATTTGTTCCTCTGTTTCCTTTGTCCCAGTTAAGAAGGATCGGTCCTTCAACAGGCAACGAAGCTTTGTCTTTATTGTATGTTGCCTCTCTTACTTGCTTTCTGGAACGTGGTATAGAACTCCTGGAAAGAGTGATAGCTGCAATATCCTAAACCAAAGCTTGTGCTATTGATCTAGCAACCATTGTTTTTTTTAAATCCGTAATATTTGCACGATCAAGAACAGCAGCCACACCTGAAGTTGTAAAGATATTTTTTGAATTTGAAGGACTACATTGTGCATTCTTTTTCCTAGGTGAAGAAGGTGGACAAAACTCTTTGTCTACCGCAATTAAACTTTCTCCTTCAGATGATGATGTATTGTAAAGCCTTCTCATGTCAATATCTTTTGCGGGATTCCTTGGCTGAAGTAATCTTTTCACGGCACGAGATACTGCAGTAGAAAATGTTCTCTCTCTGCATCAACAGAAATTGGCGGTCTACTACATTTAAAGCATTTTTTGAGGCTATGTCAAAAGTTTCGAAAGAGTAGATTCGAAACTACGCTCATTCATTCTAAATGAGTACAGTTCGGTTTTGCGGTTCTTCAAAGAAAGGTATTCTTCATATAACCTTGAGAGTTTCGTACCGAATGAGTCTATTCGCTGTGTGGGAATATGGCCTCTTTTCCATACATTTAGGACTTTTTGCCATGCGAGGTTGTAACTTTGCGTCAAAGTCATTGACTCCACTTGATGGTGGTACTGAACAACACGAAGCACATCAACACATGCTGATAGTATTGCATATAAAGGCTCACTAGTAGAATGTCTTAAAAGCCAGACTGCCACAGATGAACGAGTACTTCCATCCATAATCTGAAACAACAGAAATAAAAATATGTTGTAACTGAGTGAGCTCACGGTCTCCCTCCATTCAGTTCTACTTAGAAGATATTATTTTATACTCTAAAATATCTAAATATTCAATATTTATGAAAGAATAAGCTTTCATTTAACATAAATAATTAGGCCCCTGTGTTTGTAAAAAAATGACGGCAGTCATGCTTAATTAAATTTTATATATATATATGTATATATATATATATATATATATATATATATATATATATATATATATATATATATATATTTATATATATATAAGCGAATTAAAATATGAACATAAAGTGTGTTAACATATAATTCAATTATTCTTTAAGTAAGTCTGATATTGATAAACAAAAATGCCAATTATTTATGCACTGAATAAACAAAGTATATTACTTACCTAAATAATTATATATATATGTATATATATATATATATATATATATATATATATATATATATATATATATATATATATATATATATATATATATATAGCATAAACCAGCACTTGTATACGTCAACTGTTAATGTTTAAAACTACAAATGAACAATTAATCAATCCTCGCTGACTTATATAGGAAATGGTGCGATTGCATCACCATTTAAAAGGAGGGGGCGTTATTGAGTCAGCACTTTACAAATGAGCTCAGATATCAACAAGCTGAAACAGCAATTATTATTACATCATACGCCGTAGATGTTAATATCATTCCACTTTTCAGATAATTCAATATCTTGATTTTTTTGCGAATTATTGTAATTCATAAGGAATGAGTTATCAATGACAAATATATGATAGTATATAAGTAACAACAAATAAATGCCCACTATTAAAAAGTTCCAATATTTTGACTGAAATTTTAAAATATGGAGACACATAGCGACCTCTAAATATTCACCAATTTAGTCAATATTTTGCATCAGCTCTTTTAACATATTATAGCATATTTTTAGCCATGTGCAGAAAATTTCCAACTAATTTTAATTTTTTTAATATATTTTTGGACCACCCTATTATATATATATATATATATATATATATATATATATATATATATATATATATATATATATATATATATATACATATATATATATATATATATATATATATATATATATATATATATATACACTCCATCACAAGAAAAAGGAAATTGAATTATTCTCTTTCGGAAATAGTTATTTCCTACTTCAAAAAAATCAGCGCCGGAGTGGGATTCAAACCGAGCACAATGAGGCAGCGAGCAACCGTTTTGACATCAATTAAACCGCCCATTATATATTTGTGTATTTGAATTCGAGAATTATATATTCGTCATAATAAGTTGGTTGAAAGCGTAATTAAATCAATCATGCCTTCACCCACTACACAACATGGAAAGAAACGCATAGTGAACTCGTGAGTGACGTTATCTCTTTGACGTTATTTTCATTTCTTATAGTCATTAGTCTTTTGTGACGTATGTGAATGACGTCATCTTTTTGACGTTATTTTCATTTCCTCTTCTTCGTAGTCTTTTCTGACGTATTTGATTGACGTCATCGCATTAACGGCATTTTCATTTCTTCTAGCCAGTAGTCTTTTGTGACGTATGTGAAAGACGTCATCTATTTACGTCATTTTCATTTCTTCTTTGCGTATTCTTTTCTTACCAATTTGAATGAAGTCATATCTTTGACCTCAACTTCATTCTTCTTGTCCATAGTCTTTTGTGACGTATTTCAGTAAAGTTATATCTTAGTCGTCAGGTTCATTTCGTCTAGTGCGTAATCATTAGAGACGTCATCTCTTTGACGGCATTCTCATCTCTTCTACTCCGCACTCTTTTGCTTCCTGATCTGATGACGTCATCTCAGTGACGTAATTAAGTATGACGTTGCCTATATGACGTCATGTAAATACAAAAAGTGAATATTATTAATTATAATCAAAATATCTACATTCGGGAACACGAAAAGCAACATCGTCTCAAAACGGTTCAGAAGAACTCGGTTGTTGTATGGGGAGGGGATGACGGTGGGGGGGGTAAGTTGTTTCGATTTTTCCAGTCACTAACGTTCTAAGTAATCTCCTTTTTGAATAATTGGGTTTTGCGAATCTCACGCACATTTTCCCTCTCCCCAACTTCACAAATGTAAATCTTTCTGTTAGCAAAGGGTGGAGGATTGTGGGGGCTGTATGTGGGATTAAGCACCCAAATGAAACCGGGAGATATAGCGCACCCTCCCCGCCACAGCGTGCGTCTCGCTAGATGGATGTCGCCAGGAAAGTAAGAAGGACGTGCCAGAAACATCTCGAGATAAGTAAATTCTTGGTGGGATAGCGCGATGAACATCCTGAGGGAATGTAATTCTTGGTGAGTTTGCGCCAGAAACATCGCGATGTAAGGATATTCTTGGTGGGTTCACGCCAGGAAATTCCTGAGGTTAGAAAATTCTTGGTGAATGGTGCCAGAACATCTCGATTAGTAAGAATATGTGTTGGATGACACCAAGAACATCCTGAGGGAAAAGGATTTTTGGTGAGATAGCGCCAGCAACATCCCAAGGGAAGGGAATTCTTGGTGGGATCGCACAAGGGACATCCCGAGCGAAGTTAGTTCTTGGTATGGATGGTGTAGGAGAATATCATAATGCCCCCAAGTTTTGCACACCTCTCTTCCGGGCGGACCGCTTATCAACCCTTTCCCTTCCGGCCCAACATCTGGTGGTCTTCAGCTGGAAGAAAACATCGGCCATTTCAGCTAATCACTGAGTTTCTTTCCCGACTATTTATCAAAAAATGGGAGCCAATATTCGCTTTGGATATTTGCCGGAAGTTTACAAAGGACAGAGTGGAGTAGCTTGTCATCTAATCTCCCTCCAGTGCGCTAAGAAACTCTCTCGAGTTTCGAGTATAAAAGACGAATTCTTTTACCCCTCAGTAGTAGAGCTTGCACAGGGTCTGGCGAAAAAGAAATACCATCTATCGGCGTAGTGGTAATTCGCAGAAGCATCAAGTCTTTAGAGGGGAGATTGGTCCCAGTTAGGGAGGCTCCTTATCCCGTTGGTCTGCAAGGCAGTGCGGACCCAAGCTCGTATTCACGTGTAAGGGCTGAAGCTACAAACAGCCTCACTCTGGTTCCGTAAGCGAGAAAACTACATCTTACCTTTTCTCCGTGACTCTACGTGGCGATAGGTCACTCCCCCTCTCCAAAGAGGCACCCAAGATTCCTCGGAGTTCACGAGCGTGTGACCCTCTGTAACAAGAGGCTACCGTCACCGCCTTCTTACAGCTTAATCATGACGGAATTGTGGGATCAGGTCGGTCCCTGCAGAACCTACCTGATTGTCTTCACCCTTATCTCACCACCTTCACTCACCAGCGCCAGCCAAACTTCAGGTTCCAAGGTAACTCTTCCCTTTCACATTCCCCGATTTCACCGCGAAGCTTACCAGCATTACAAGTGTATAGGGATTTGTATGGTGAATAGTAATTTGCAAGCCAAGTGCGATATCCGAAATTGATTTATTAATTTATCTCTCTAAGCACATTATTTATATATATATAATATATATATATATATATATATATATATATATATATATATATATATATATATATATATATATATATATATATATATATATATATATATATATATATATATTCCTATTCAGTGTTCATTAAAACTTTATTTTCATATTGTTGAGAATCTAAATTCCTTTGAGGCGTTTGCTGACAAAGTTCATTCCAATCCCTCCGTAGCTAACCTCTAATACTCTGAGTCAATAAACCCATTCAGGACACGGGCCGAACGAAGTATAAGGAGTAGTACGACGACCCCTCTGCATTCGGGATAGTAGGAGATATATATATATATATATATATATATATATATATATATATATATATATATATATATATATATATATATATATATATATATATATATCAGAGTCGGGGAAAACGCCAACCACCCCTCGGCCTATTGATGGACAGATGGGAAGGAAATTCTTGGTGAGATGGCGCCAGAAACCTTCTGAGGCAAGGTAATTCTTGTTGGGATCGATCCAGAAACATCGCAATGTAAGGATATTCTTGGTGGGTTCGCGCCAGGCACATCCTGATGGTAGGAAACTTTTGGTGAGATGGCGCCAGGAAAATCAAGAGGGAACGGTACTCTTGTTGAGATGGCGCTAGTGACATTTCGAGGGAAGGGAATTCTTGACGAAATGGTGCCAAGAACATCTCGATGGATGGGAATATGTGTTGGATGACACCTGGAACATCTCGAGGGTAGTGAATTTCTGGTGTGATGGCGCCAGGAACAATCTGAGGGAAGAGAACTCTTTTTGAGGTGGTGATAGTGACATTTCGAGGAAAGGGAATTCTTGGTGGAATGGTGCCAAGAACCTGCTCAGGCAAGGGAATTCTTGTTGGGAAGCCGCAAAGAACATCCCGAGGTAAAACTATTCTTTATGGGATGGAGCCAGGAACATCCTGAGGGAAGGCAATTCTTTGCTGGATCGCACCAGAAACATCCCGATGTAAGGATATTCTTGGTTGGTTCGCGTTAGGAACATCCTGAGGGAAGAGAACTCTACTTGATATGGCGCTAGTGACATTTCGACGGAAGAGAATGCGTGGTGTGATGGAGCCAGAAACCACCTTAGGCAAGGGAATAATTGGTGGGATGGTGCCAAGAACGTCCGCAGTCAAGGGAATTCTTGGCGGGAAGCCGCAAAGGACCCTCCAAGGTGAGGTTATTTTTTGTGAGATGGAGCCAGGAACCTCATGAGGGAACGGAATTATTGGTGGGATGGCGCCAGTAAAATCACTGGGTGAAGGAATTCTTGGTTGGATGGAGCCAGGAACATCTGCATGGATGCGTATATGTGTTTGATGACACCAGAAACATCCCGAGGGTAGTGGATTTCCAGTGGGATAGCACCAGAAACAGACTTAGGGAAAGGAATTAATAATGGGCTGGAGCCAGGAAAAACCTGAGGCAAGGAAATCCTTTGTGGGATGGTGTCAGGAAAATCCTGAGCGAAGGACTTCTTGGTGGGCTAGAGCCAGGACCATCTCAATGAATGGGAATTTCTTAAGGATGGCACCTAGTCTATCCCAATATAAGGGAATACTTGTTGGTGTGGCGCCAAGAACATCTCAAAGGAAGGCAATTGGTTCTGCGATTGCGCCAGGGACGTACAAAGAGAAGGGTATTTTGGTGTAATGGATCCAAGAACATCTGAAGGACGGAAATTTTTGGTGAAATGGTGTTAGGAACATCCAAAGACAATGAAATTCTCACTGGGAACGGGCCAGGAACAACCTGTGGGAATGAAATTCCTGGTTGGGTGGCACCAAGAACATCCTGAGGGAAGTGAATCTTGTTTGTATGGTGCCACGAGAACCCCAATGTAATGGAATTCTTAGTGGAATGGCACCAGGACCATCCCGAAGGAAGGGAATTCCTGATGGGGTAGCACCAGCAACATCCCAAGAGAACATCCCGTGGAAGGAAATTCGGATTTGGGTGGACACAGAAACATACAAAGGGAAGGGATGTCTTGGTTGCATGGTGCAGGAACATCCCGATGTGAGGGTATTTCCTCAGGAAAATCCAGAGGGAAATAAATTCTTGTTAAGTTGGCCCCAGGAACATTCTGAAGGAAGGGATTTCATATTGGGATGGAACCAGGTCAGGTACATCCTGAAGGAAAGGAATTATTGGTGGTATGGCGACAGGAAGGTCCAAAGAGAAGGATATGTTGGTGTGATAGACCCAAGAACATCCTGATGGAAGGGAATTTTTTGCGGAATGGTGTCAGGAACATGCCGATGTAAGTGATATTCCTTGGTGGGATGGAACCAGGATCGTCCCAATGGGAGGGAGTTCTTGGTGGGATGCTGCTAGGAACATCCTGTGCGAAGGTTATTCTTGGTGAGATGGCACCAAAACATCTTGAAGGAAGGGAATTGTGTCGAGATAGCGCCAGTAACATTCTGACTGAATGGAATTCTTGGTGAGATAGCGCCAGGAATACCTCGATGAAACTGATTTTTGGTGGGTTGGCGCCAGGAACATCCCGATGCAAGGGAATTTCTGTTAGGATGGCGCTAAGAAAATCCCGAGTGAGGAAAATTCTTGGTGGAATGGCTACAGGAACATCCTGAAGGAAGGGAATTCATGGTGGGATGGAGCCAGGTACATCTTGAAGGAAAGGAATTCTTGGTCGTATGGCGCCAGGAACGTCCAAAGAGAAGGATATTTTGGTTTGATGGAGACAAGAACATCCTGATGGAAGGGAATTCTTTGCGGAATGGTTTCAGAAACATGCTGATGTAAGTGATATTGCTTGGTGGGATGTAACTAGAAACATCCCGAGGGGAGGGTATTCTTGGCGGGATGGCGCCAGGAACATCCGGAGGTAATGAAATTTTTGGTGGGAAGGCACCAGGAACAACCTGTGGTAAGGGAATTATTGGTAGGTTGGCACCAGGAACATTCTAGTGATAGGAAATCTTGTTTGGAAGGTTCCAGGAGCATTACAAGTTAATTGAATTCTCAGTGAGATGGCAGAGAAACATTCCGAGGGAAGGGAATTCCTGGTGGGATGGCACCAGCAACATTTCAATAAAGGGGAATTTTGTTGGGACGGGAATTCTTAGTGGGCTTGAGCGAGGAATAGCCCATGTACAGGAATATGGGATTGGATGGACACACGAACATCCCAAGGGAAGGAAATTCTTGGTTGCATTGCCCCAGGCACATCCTGCTGGAACGGAATTCTCGGTGGGTTGGCACCAGAAAGATCCTAATGGAAGTGAGTTTCCATCAGGAACATCATGAAGGAAGGGAATTCATGGTGGGATGAAGCCAGGAACACCTTGTGGGAGTTTTATTCTTAGTGTGGTTGCACAAGAAACATCTTGACGAAAGGGAATTGTTGTCGAGAGAGCGCCAGTAGCATTCCGACTAAATGGAATCCTGGGTGAGATGGGGCCCGGAACACCAGGATGGAAATGAATTTTTGGTGGGTTGGCGCCAGGAACATCCCGGTGTAAGTGACTTCTTGTAGGGATGAAGCCAAGAAAATCATGAGTGAGGGAAATTCTTGGTGGGATGGCTCCAGGAACATCCTAAAGTAAGAGACTTCATGGTGGGATGGAGCCTCGAAGATCCTGATGGAAACGATTTCTTGGTCTGATGGCGCCAGGACGTCCAAAGAGAAGAGAATTTGGAGTTTGATGGAGCCAAGAACATCCTGATGGAAGGGAATTCTTTGTGGGATGGTATCATGAACATGCCGATGTAAGTGATATTGCTTGGTGGGATGTACCCAGGAATTTCCCGAGGGTAGGAATTTCTTGTCGGGATGGCGCCAGGAACATCCCAAGGGAAGGGAATTTTCGGTGGCACGGCATGAGGAACATCCAGATGGAGGGGAATTCTCAGTGGGATGTCGGCAGGAACATCTCGTGTATTGGTATTCTTGTATGGATGTAGACAGAAACAACCCAGGTAAAGGGAATTCTTGGTGGGTTGGCGCCAGGAACATATCCCTGGGAGGGAATTCATTATGGGATGGCGCCAGGAACATCTTGATGGAAGTAAATTTTTGGTGCGATAGAACCAAGAACATACCGAGGGAAGGGAATTTTGGTGAGATGCCGCCAGGAACATCCTAATGGGAGGTAATTCGTCGTGGTACTGCGCCAGAAACATCTCGATAGCTGGAAATTCTTGGTTGGATGGAGCCAGCATTATCCCGACGAAATGGAATTCTTGGTGAGATGAAGACAGCATCATCCCGACGAAATGGAATTCTTGGTGAGATGGAGCCAGTATCATCCCAACGAAATGTAATTCATGGTGGGATAGAGCCAGGAATATCCTGAGGGAAGGGAATTCATCCTGGTATGGCGCCAGGAACATCCCGATGTATAGGAATTCTTAATTGGATGGCGACAGGAACATCCTGATGAATCTGAATTCTTATGGGACGGAGCCAGGAATAACCCAACGAAAGGGAATTTTGGTGGGATGAAGACAGGAACATACCGAGGAGCGTAATTTGTGGTCGGATTGTGCCATGAACACCTTGAGGGAACTGAATGAGGGTGAATGAGTTGGGTAGTTGACTGGTGAATAAACCAGCGACTTCGGTTGTTCCTGACCACGCGAACTCTGATCATTTGAAGGCCCATGTTGATGTCCCTCAAAGGGGTGTCGACCCTGTAGTGAAAGCAAAGAGTAGCGATGTGGATGAAGTAGAATTCGTGGCTCGGAGTCCCCGGGATGGTGTAGTTCACGTAGTGGTAGCAAACCATCGCAGCCGAGTGGAGGGCGAGTTTGAGGATTAGAGTTTTGCTTCGAAGTACGAATTAGAGTCTTTCCTCTTGGAGCAAAGAATAAGTGAATGTAAGAAAGATGCTTACAAGTTGATAAAATGAATAAATTATAAAAAGGAAGAAGTAAAATTGTGAAATACATTCAAGGAGAAAGATTTCATAGCGGAGAATTTTCTTAAGGAGAGAGAACGTTTTAATAAGGAGATAAACGAGAGAAAAGAGACAGGAAAGAAAGGGTCAATGGACGAATGAGGAATTGTAAACAAAAGGGATAAGTCTACTGCTGAAGCTTCTAAGGACAGGGGAATGACAGAATAGAAAAGAAAATGAAAAAAGATTAATGAAATTTCTTGTGGAAATTGCCCGAAGGTTAGAGCGTAAATCGAGGTCGCTTTTGGAAACTGACTGCTGAACTTGACCACGCAGTATGGCACCGAAATCTCAGCCTTAGAGACACCGGATGTGGATTAGTTAACTCAAGTATGAATCGAAAGCATCTTTCGGATATAATGGACGTTTAGCGATTATGACGAAGCTTCTTTAATGAAATATTAAGAAGACGAATAAGTGAGAAGCCTTTTGAATTTTGACACACGAAAATTTTGTCAAGGCTTTATGTTTTTAGACAGAGGACGGGTATGAGTTTGGAGATTACCTTCTAAGGAATTTGGCGTAAAAGGCTTAAAACTAATGTTCAAACAAGAAGACGTTTGTTTCTATTATGGGGTGGAAGGTGGGGGGTGGGATTAAGAATGTTACGAGTTCAGAGTTACTTGTGTGGGTCGACAATATAAACTCGGGAAAAATCTATTCTTTTCTTAAAGAAAGACTTCTACCAATGTAGTTAAATATTTAGCTTCTGAAAAGGAAAGTTGTTTAGCTTCTCTGGAAGGTGGGGCTGTCTGTCATACTGCAAAGAGGACAACAGAATGGCAGGACCAGGGAGGATTAAAGGACTTCCTTGGGCGATTCATACCAAGGACATGAACCAAATAGACAGGAAACTTTAACTAAAAGTTCCCCAAGTCAAGGCAACAAGTTCAGAATTGGCTAAAGTCTTTAGACGCCAAACATGGTAGAAATACCGAAAGCTGCAATCACATAACTTAATACATCCAAGACCAGGCGAATAAGCGCCTGTAGAAGACGCTGAAGGGACGTCCAAAAAATAAAGATAAAGAACTTTCATTGTCTAAATTGTATTTCATTCTTTAAATTTACTAATAAAAACAATTAACCGCGTGTCTATTTATTTCTTGCTCATCTCCTTTTTCACCTCTCTCTCTCTCTCTCTCACTTTCTCTCTCATTCTATTATTTATCCACCTGTTTGTGAATCTCGTTTTCATCTGAAGTAAATCCGCCATTTTTCCTTACCTCGACTTCTCTGTTTTATTCCGTTCGAGTCATTTCCCTCGTTGGTTGCCATTTTTCTCTTAAATTTCGAAATTATAAACGCAGCCTCGCCCCTTGGGGACCCCACGATGAAGTTCTGTCTGTTGTGCCGAGGTTAGACAAGTTTTAGAGTGTTGCACACCACCTTGCACCGAGCCCCCAATAACGCCCTTCCTTTGGCCATTCGGCCAACTACTTTCCCCCTTTTCACATTCCCTTATCTCAACACTTTCTTTACGAGTATCCCAGCACAAACCTCTGTGGAGATGACATCATTGGATTACCCTTTTTTATTGTAATAAATTAATTATGGTGGAAAAGCGTAAGAATTCCCGTGCCACTAATTAAGAGACGCCTTCGTGTCCTTGTAACGGAGTCCGAGAACAACCCCGGGGGAAAAAGAAAGCTCTGAAATGGCACAACAACACATGGGAACTGCTTTCATTTGCTAGCTTATTCCGGGGGCAGCAGTTTAATTTTTTAAGAGAAGAAAATTAGTGGTGAGAGGAACTGCGGCTCTGCTGCCTTCCCCCCCCCCCCAGTTCTAGAGTCCTTGTAGCTAAATGTCGGAATTGATTAGCGCTATTTGATAATAATCAATCTCATGTTTTTTGTTTAATAAATTATATATAATTTAGTTACTTTAAGTGTATCCACCCCTCCGTGAAGGGGTATCTTCATCCCCCCCCTCTCTATCAGATGACTTGGTCAGACCGGATTAACCATTCTTCTAAGACACCAATTAGGGATATCAATTGACCTCGATCCATAAAGAAATGATCCTTATTTGTGTCCAACTCTTAAAAGGACTGAGGATTATAAGGAGGTGGCTGTGGTCAGGAGCGGAGCTGCGGCTTAACAAAGGTCAAAAAGGACAAACCAGATTAAAAGAAGATCTGGGCAAATTCAGAAGGTGGCAGAGATTCCTTTCTATCTTTTCACACACATACACTCCTATGTGTGTGTTTGTGTGTGTGTCTAAGATCTCACACCAATATTTCCTCTTTTCTCTGGATATTTTTTCCGTCTTGCAAATCGGTTATCTGCGCCTATCAATGCCCTTTTCCAACAAGGGGCTGTTAGCTATAGCTTGGGTAACCTTACTGCAATTAACATCTGGACGATTATGGGCCCTCACGCCCCAATACACGGGTTCTCCGACTGTTTTCCACACACTCGCACTCCTCGCCTCTTCCCCATTCTCTTTACGAATCTATACTTACTAACTCTCATTCGAAGATTCACTCGTTGGTCGTTCCCTTTTATTCCGAGAGGGAAAGAATCGGTATTTTAAAGCGATTTGGAGAACTTTAAAAGATAAAAATCAGAATTATATAATCTTGAAATTAAAGTGATTTTAATAAAAAAAATTAAATCTTTTATTGACTGCAATCACCATTTAAATCTCGATTTCGACGACGCCAAAATTTCATGTTCTAAATCGCCCTTTTTTTATATCAAATTTTGTCCTTTCTAGATTTTGTTCTTTCCTCATTTTGGGATATTTTGTGCCTCAATTAAAATAAAAGACCAAATTTGTTCGTAACTCCGGCACTTTCAACCTCATTTTGTTTTCAAATACAGCTTCGAGTTGCATTCTGTCCTTGTAAACAACTCTCATCCCAAACGTGGCATTGTTTATACCATCAAAGGTTTCGATGTGTAAAAGTATACGGATGTAGGCCAGTCAGGTAAATATGCATACAGGTAGGCGTTAAACAAGCTAATTTACGTAATTATAACCCACAGTTGCACTGCCTGTACACCGGTCACCTTTTGAACATGTAAACAATTGAGGTCTTGCTCGTTCCATTTCAAACTCTATTAAAACTGTTTCAAGAAATATTTGAGTGTTTAAATTTCATAGACACCTATAAAATAAAACCCGGTCGGTCTCTTTTCATTAGATCCAATCATCATCCATAGAATTAATGTCCAATACAACAACAATATTTACTTAATATTCCTCTTGGTCATTCTATCACTATTGGTAGTGAAATGAAAAATGGAATTTAACATAAGAAAGTGTAGTGTAGGAATCAAGCTACTAGGGTATTGGGGTTGATTTGAAGGATTGTAATTAATAAGACGCGAATGGGTTTAAGCTAGACAAGTTTAGGTTTAGAAATGAGATGGTTAGGAATTAGTTTACCTATCAAGTGGTAGATGAATGGAATGGGCTCACTTGTACTGTGATAGAAGCGTCCTCCATGCGGAGTTTTAATAATAGATTGGATAGCAGTGGTGGATCCAGGATCAAGATTTTGGGCAGGACTAATTTGAATTCCTCCCTTTGAGTAGTGTGAGAAGAGGCCATTGGTAATTAATAATGGTAATGGTTATCTCACACAATTGGGCTGAATGATTATGTGAGGAGGATGTGTGAGATGGAAGGTGTCATGTTTGTGGATGTGTGGGATAGGTTTGTTGGAATGAAAGAAATGTATGCGATGGATGGACTGCATTTGAGTAGGAGGGGGGTAGATGTGTTGTGGGAGGAGTATGATCGTGTTATTAGGTCTTTGCGGGCGGGAAACTAGATACTAATAGTGGTCAGGGAATTATGAGAGGACATTATAGTACTGAAAGTAGAATCGACTTGGCAGATAACAGAAAGAGGTTCCAAGGCGATAGAGGTGAGGTCATTCAAGTTTCAAGAGGTGCTTCAGGGATAGGGGGGTTAAATTGTTTCTATACAAATGCTCGTAGTCTTAGAAACAAGAAGGATGAGCTATTTAGTTATATTAGCAATGAGGATATAGATATATTATGCGTTACTGAATCATGGGTTAATGAAATAGAATTTAGTGACACTATAAGTGAATTTGATTTTTAGGGCTATAATATGTACATTAGTCAAAGGACAGGTAGGATTGGTGGAGGAATAATTATCTATATAAAAAACAACATTGTTTCAAGTTTAAATACTTCAATAAAGCAGGATGGAGTTGAGTCACTTTGGATAGATATTAGGTTCAGTAAAAATAGAATGGTGCATTTGGGAGCTTTTTACAGGCCACCTGGGCAGACTGATGATATAGATGAACTAATGATAAGGGAAATAAGTAAGGGATGTGAAACAGATGCAGTTATTATTGGGGACTTCAACTTAACCTCTGTGGACTGGGAAAATATGATAGGTAGGGATAGAACAAGTGGCAGGTTCATAGAATGCTTTGAGGATAATTTTTTGAATCAATTTGTTAACGATTCAACGAGGGGGGACAATATATTAGATTTAGTACTTTCTAACACTGATCATTTAGTTCAAGAATTGACTGTTGGGGAAGCATTGGGAAATAGTGACCATCAGATAGTTCGTTTTAACTTGGGAATTGAGAAGGGTAAAATAACTGAGAATGCTGAAAAAGTTCCAAATTTTCATAAGGGAGATTATGTAAAACTTCGAAGCTTGCTAAATTTGGTAGACTGGGATATAGAATTCAGAGGTAAAAATGCTTATGGGATGTGGGATACTTTCAAGCATATAATAAATGTAGTCCAAGAACAATGTATCCCAATGAAGGCCATTAGGAACAAAAGTAGGAAACCATTATGGTGGAATCAGGAGATAGCTAGAAAAATTTCAGAGAAGAAAAGGGCATATAAAAAATTACAGGTACAAAATAATATTCAAAATTTAAGTGATTATAGAATGGCTAGGAATGAGTTAAATAAGATTATAAAGAAGAACAAAAGGGTGTCAGAAATTAAATTAGCTCAGGATAGCAACAAAGATCCTAGAAAGTTCTTTAGTTACTATAAAATTAATAACAAGTGTGGCAGAGTTAAAATAGGACCTATCAAATATGAAGGGTTTGTGAGAGAAACTGATGAGGAAATAGTTGAGGTACTAAATGGTCATTTTGCATCAGTATTTACAAAAGAGAAACTAAATAGTCCTATGTATAGTACTCATAAGTCAGGAAAAGAGGTGTTTACTAACATTTGTGTGGATCGGAGGATGATAAAAGGACTAATAGGTGATTTAGATACTACCAAGGCCTCCGGCCCTGATAATATTCATTCTAGGATACTTAAAGAAGGGGTAGAAAGTATCTCAATAGCTCTGGACAAGTTATATACTAGGTCATTGGAATATGGAGAAATACCCGATGATTGGAAGAGAGCGAATGTAGTCCCCATTTTCAAGAAGGGTAGTAAAGAGGATCCAAATAACTTTAGACCGGTTAGCCTAACTCCTGTAGTCTGTAAAATTCCTGAGAAAATAGTTAAAAAATGCATTTGCCAACATCTAGAGAGGGAGGGGTTAATCAGCGATGCTCAGCATGGGTTTAGATCAGGTAGATCATGTTTGACTAACTTACTAGACTTTCTGGAGTTTGTAACAGATCAAGTAGATAAGGGAGAGAATGTAGATATAATTTACTTAGATTTTAGTAAAGCATTTGATAAGGTACCACACAGGAGACTAGTTCATAAATTAAAAATGATTGGGATATGTGGGGGTGTTTCAAATTGGATAGCTGAGTGGCTGAAAGACAGGAAGCAAAGGGTAGTGCTAAATGGTGTAAAGTCAGAGTGGAGGGATGTTATCAGTGGGGTTCCTCAGGGATCAGTTCTCGGTCCATTATTATTTGTCATCTATATAAACGATCTTGGGGAGGCAGTTAATAATAAAGTGTCAATTTTTGCGGATGATACCAAATTAGCAGCTGTAGTTAAAGATATTGATGATAATTTTAAAGTGCAGGGGGACTTAAATAAATTGTTATCCTGGGCACATAAGTGGCAAATGACTTTCAACCTTGATAAGTGCAAAGTTATTAACATGGGAAAAGATAATAGAGAATTTAACTATGAAATGGATGGGCATTGGCTGAGCTCAGTAGAGGATGAGAAAGATCTAGGAGTAGTAATAGATAAGTCATTAAGGTTTTCTAAGCAGTGTATTGAAGCAAGAAATAGGGCAAATAGAGTGCTGGGTTTTATTAAGAGAAATGTCAGTTACAAAAGTAAGGAGGTTATTCTTAAACTCTATAACTCTTATGTTAGGCCACATCTAGAGTACTGTATACAGGCATGGTCCCCACATTTTAGACACGATATTAACCTTCTTGAGTCAGTGCAACGGAGGGCAACAAAGATTATTCCTTCCCTGAGGCACCTTGAATATGAAGATAGACTGAGGGTATTAAATATGTTCTCGTTCGAAAGGAGGTGTGTGAGAGGGGATATGATTGAGCTGTTTAAAATTTTTTCCGGGATAGATAAATTGGATGTTAGCAAGTTTTTTGAGTTAGATGATGGAAATCGGACTAGAGGTCACCACTTGAAAATTAAAAAGCAAGGGTGTAGGTTGGATTTAAGAAAATATTTTTTCACCAATAGAGTGGTAGACTTCTGGAACAAATTGCCGCAGAGGGTAGTAGGTAGTCCAAATCTAAATGTATTTAAGAGTAGGTTGGATGAGTTTATGGGAAGGGAAGGTTGTGATGGTTCCTAAGTTTTGTATATATTAATATTGTTTGTATATATCTATAGCTGCATGATTTAGTTCTTGACAAGCCTTGATTGGTGATACCCTTGTTTCTGGATGCAATCCTCTGGATGTAGTTTTCCTGGGAGTTTGGGTGCCTTGAAAAAGAGGCCGCTTGACTCGGATGACCTATGATGAGCCCTTGTGGCTTTTGTCATCCGTTATATTATATTGTGGGGGACTTTGATTTTGTCTTCCCCTGGTGATGGTGCTTTTTGTGGGTGGGTTTTGACGGAGGCGGATGACCTTTGATAGGCCCTTGTGGCTTTTGTCATCCGTGTAATTATGTTATGTTATGTTATGTTAACTTTCTCGGAACCGATTTTCTTCCACGCAACAGAAACTTATGAGTTGTATTTTCTGGACGTCAGCTAAGATATAATTCTGAATGTAATCAATATTTTTGAGATTTTCCTGAATTTTAGACATCCATTGCATAGGATACATTCGATAACAACGGTTTATATATATATATATATATATATATATATATATATATATATATATATATATATATATATATATATATATATTAAATTCCAACATAATAGTCGAAAAATATCAATTACCTGTAAATTTTCGCAATTCCCCCTTAATAAATATTAAACACTTTCAATAAATGCAAGACTTTGATTGTCTTTTAAAATCTTACTTAAATTGTTTGTCTACTCCACGAATTGTATTTTCCAGTACCCGAAGATGGGTGAAAAGTTCACCCGAAACGTTGTATCTATTATAAAATTAAATGAATTTCCCTTTAGGTATATGGAAGAAATTTACAACTAATTTCAATTTTTTGCACATATTTTTGCACCACCCTAATATATATATATATATATATATATATATATATATATATATATATATATATATATATATATATATATATATATATATATATATATATATATATATATATATTAAACCGCCCCTTATATATGTGTGTATTTAAATTGGGGAATTATATATTCGTCATAACAAGTTGGTTGGAAAGCGTAATTGTATCAATCATGCCTTCACCCACTAAACAACATGGAAAGAAACGCATAGTGAGCTCGTGAGTGTCGTGATCTCTTTGACGTTATCTTCATTTTGTCCAGTGCGTAGTTTGTTGTGACGTCATCTCTTTGACGTTAGTTTCATTTCTTCGTCGTAGTCTTTTGTGACGTTTTTGAGTGACGTCATCGCGTTAACGCCATTTTCCTTTCTTTAGTCATAGTCTTTTGTCACGTATGTGAAAGATGCCATCTATTTACGTCATTTTCATTTCTTCTGTGCGTATTCTTTTGTTACTAATTTGAATGATGTCATATCTTTGACCTCGACTTCATTCTTTTTGTCGGTAGTCTTTTGTGACGTATTTAAATAAAGTTATCTCTTAGACATCATAGTCATTTCGTCTAGTGCGTAGTCATTGGTGACGTCATTCCTTTGACGGCTTTCACATTTCTTCTACTGTGTAGTCTTTTGCTGACCGATCTGAGTGACGTCATCTCTGTGACGTAATTAAGTGATGTTACTAGTATGACGCTGCTTATATGACGTCATGCTCATACTTAAAAACTTCAACTTCGGGAATCAAAAATTGTTTCTTTGTAAATACAAAGAATCATCATATGTACATTCAGGAACACGAAAAGCAAAATCGTCTCAAATCGCTTCAGAAGAACTCTGTTGTTGTAGGGGAAGGGGACGCCGGTGACGGGGGGGAAAATTGTTTCGCTTTTCAAAGTCATTAAAGTGCTAAGTAGTCTCCCCCTTTGAATACTCGGGATTTTCGCATCTCACGCACATTTTCACTTTCCTCAACTTCAAAAATGTAAATCTTAATGTTAACAACGGGGGTGGGTGGGGTTGAGAGGTATGGGGGCTTAACCGCCCAAATGAAAGCAGGAGGTATTTCGCACCCTCCCGGCCCCAGTAGGTAGCTCGCAAGAGGGATGGCGCCAAGTAAATAAGAAGAAAGGAAATTATTAGCGGAATGGAGCCTAGAAAATCCTGAGGAAGGGCATTTTTGGTGGGGGTGGTGCTAGGAACCTCCCAAGGGAAGGGAATCTTTGATGAGAAAGCGCCACGAACATCCCGAGGGAAGGAATTCTTGGTGGGATGGCGCCAGGAACATCCTGAGTAAAGGAATTTATTGGTAGGATGTGCCAGAAACATCCCGAGATTAGGTAATTCTTGGTGGGATAGAGCCAAGAACATCCTGAGGAAAGGGAATTCTTGTTGGCATGGCGCCAGGAACATCCCAAGGGAATGCAATTCTTCATGGAATCGTACCAGGGACATCCCGGGGGGAGCTAATTCTTTGTATGGATGGGAAGGGAATTCTTGGTAAGATGGCCCTAGGAACATCCCGAGGGAAGGGAATTCTTGTTGGAATGGAGCAAAGAACATCCTGAGGGGGAGGGATTCTTGGTGGGATGGCGTGAGGAACATCGAGAGGGAAGGTAATTCTTTGTGAGATTGCGCCAGAAACATCGCGATGTAAGGATATTCTTGATGGGTTCGTGCCAGGCACGCGTCAGGAAATCCTTGGTGGATGGTTCCAGAACATCTCGATGGATGGGAATTTGTGTTGGATGACCCCAGGAACATCCCGAGGGAAAAGGAATTTTGGTGGGATAGCGCCAGGACCAGCCTGAGCGAACGGAATTTTGGGGAAGATGGCGGCAAGAACATCCCGAGGGAAGAGAATTATTGGTGGTATCGCACTAGGGCCATCCCGAGCAAAATGAATTCCTGGTATCCATGGTGTAGAAAAATAGCATAATGCCCATAAGATTTGCCCGCCTCCTTTCCGGGCGGGCCGCTTATCAACCCTTCCCCTTTCGGCCCAATATCTGGTGGTCTTCAGCCGGAAGAAACCGACGGCCATTTCAGCTAATCACCAAGTTCCGTCTCAGGCTTTTTATCGATAAATGGGAGCCCATCTTTGCTTCCGATAGTTGCCGGAAGTTTATAAAGGACGAAATGGAGTAGCTTGACATCTAATCTACTTCCGGCGCCCTGAGAGCCTCTCCCGAGTTTCGAGTATAAAAGACGAATTCTTTTAACCCTCAGTAGTAGAGCTTGCACAGCGTCTGGCGGGGCAGGAATTGCCATCTGTCGGTGTAGTGGTAATGCGTCGAGGCATCACGTCTTCAGAGAGGAGATCGGTCTCAGTTAGGGAGGCTCCTTGCCCCGCTGGTCTGCAAGGCAGTGCGGACCCAAGCTCGTACTCACGTGTAACAGCCGAAGTTACAAACAGCCTCAATCTGTTTCTCTAAGCGAGAAAACTACATCTTGGCTTTTCTCCGTAACCCTACTCGTCGATAAGTCACTCCCGTCCCCCCTCACAAAGGCACCCAAGATTCCTCGGAGTTCACGAGTGCGGGACCCTCTGTAACAAGAAGCTCCCGTCACCGCCTTCTTCCAGCAAAAATCGTGACGGAAGTGTGGGATCAGGTCGGTCCCTAGAGAACCTACCTGATCGTCTCCACCCCTTACCTCACCACCTTCACTTACCAGCGCCACCTGAAAATCAGGTTCCAAGGTACCCCTTCTCTTTCACATTCCCCGACTTCACCGCGAAGCTTACCAGCATTACAAGTGTATAGGGATTTGTATGGTGAATAGTAATTTGCAAGCCAAGTGAGATATCCGAGATTCACTTATTAATTTATCTCTCAAAGCACATTTTTTGTATATATATATATATATATATATATATATATATATATATATATATATATATATATATATCTATATATATATATATATATATATATATATATATATATATATATATGTATATATATATATATTTATATTTATATATATATATATATATATATATATATATATATATATATATATATATATATATATATATTTAAATTTTCTTGTTTAGTGTTCATTAAAACTAAATTTTCATATTGTTGTGTAACTAACTTCCTTTGGGTCGCCTCCTGGCAAAGTTCATTTCAACCCCTCCGTTACCAACCTCTAAGCACTCTGAATCTGAGGGTCAATTTTCTTTTAATCCTGTAATAAGATCGCAAATAAACAAAATAGTAAAATGTCAGCCCTTCAATATGTTTAGGCCTACCCTTCCTCTCCAGATTAGCCACAAGTAGGGGATTGGGGGAAAAAGGAGGGGATCTTGTGTTATGCTTATATGCATTTCTCTTATATTTTCTGCCCAGTGTCAGTTGAAAAAGGGTGTGAGATACACCGAAACTGTTCTGAATTAAATTGTCTTCGGAGAATGTGGTTTAATTCCTCATCTTTTCTTGCGATATTGCATTAATTTTCATCATATATATATATATATATATATATATATATATATATATATATATATATATATATATATATATATATATATATATATATATAAGAGTCGGGGAAAACTCCAACCACCCCTTGGCCTATTCCTTGACATATAATATATATTATATCAAATTTAATTGTGGTGTCATTAGGTGTGCGATTTGTTTTGAAGCAGTAAATTTTGAAATTCCCTCTTTCTAATTGCCAAGCGCCCAAAGTTAGAAAAAACAAATAATTAGACATTTTAAATTTTGTTTGTGAAATAAAAATTGACCCCGTGTCCTTTTAATTTTGTTTCTTTTTTGTATTGTCGGTATACAATATAAAAGGGTTAGGTCATCTTCGATAACCCTTGCTGCCAGCATCTCACCCAGCATAGTAACTATTTGTATTTTCATTATTTGTTTTTATTATTATTGTGTATATTATTTGTCACCGCCGTATAATCTGGGTTAGGTCGTAAAGCTCTTTCGAGAATCAGCGGATCCGACAGCGTATCCAAGATGTCTTCCTCATCATTTGAGATGTTCCATAAACAGGGACAAGTTTTCGGTCTTTCGGGTAAGGAATTGATCGAATACGTTCAGAACGAACAAATGAATGAACATGAAGAAAAAGAGAAGAACACCGAAGACAAGAAGAAGAGAGGCGAAGACAAGAAGAAAGAGAAGAGAGAGAGAAAATTCGTCAACATCAGGGTGAGTTAAGTAAAGATCAAGCGAAAATGCGTGCATTTGTGCAACATAGGCGGGCCTCTTCCTTTACCGAGTGCTTCGAAGAAGCGGATCTCTACGCCACAAATCATCATTTCTATCCTAAGGAACAAAGGAAGAGCATTCCTCCATCCCCTAATAACAAAGGACAATAACAACCGAGAAACCCCCCTCATTTAGTAAAAACACAGGTCCCTTTAAACTCAAAGGTAACCACCATAAGAAGCAAGAAGAAGTCAACCCCCCCAATTTTTAATGCTCCGTCGAGTAACCCCTACCGGAGTAACCCCATTGTATGCTTGCCTTGCGGAACCTCTGGTCTCTACAAATATCAGTGTCCACAAAACTCCCGCTTTCGCTTTGCCCCTGGACAACAGTTCCACCAAGTCTCCGCAACTCTCGCTGCCGAACAACCTACCGTGCCTCAGCCTCTACCATCTTCGTCGACCTCTCAGGAGCATCAGGTGAACTTTCTTTTTAATAACAGTTCTTCTGGTGGGCTCAAATTTGAGTCCGGATCCATTAATGGAAGTAGAGTATCCAGTCTGGTGAGAGATACAGGGTGTACGTGTATAGTGGTGTCGGACAAGCTGCTTCCCCGCGTGGACCCACAACATAAGAAATTCGCTGTCGTACACGATTTCTTGGGAAGAGCTAATAAATTCCCAGTGGTCCGTTGTCACGTAAAATGCCGCTATTTTACGGGGTGGACCGACGTCGTAGCTGCCCTGATTAACTTTTCTACAGTGTTGTTGGGCCAGAGCGCGCAGCTCTCCCCAATTGCTGTGTCGCAAGCTGTGGTCACCCAGACTCAGTCTGATAGAGATGACTGCCCCCCAGTCTCTCAAGACACCATGCACCCCCGATTACGAGAGACTGAATAACGCCCAATTCATCAGTGCCCAAAAGGACTGCCTTTCCCTCCAACCCTGATGGGAAAAGGCCAAACGAGGAGGGACAGAATCGGTTCGTGGAGACCGAAAAGTGAGGTATGTGATAGAAGACGCTTTGCTATTTCGTACTTCTCCGGATCCAGTAGGCTCCCCGTGCAAGTTCCCTTGCGTGCCTAGGGCTTTAACATAACATAACATAATTTCACATATGACAAAAGCCACAAGGGCCTATCAAAGGTCATCCTTGTCAAACACTAAATCATGCAGCTATAGATATATACAAACAATATTAATATATACAAAAATTAGGAACCATCACAGCCTTCCCTCCCCATAAACTCATCCAACCTACTCTTAAATACATTTAAATTTGGACTACCTACTACCCTCCGTGGCAATTTATTCCAGAAGTCCACCACTCGATTGGTGAAAAAATATTTTCTTAAATCCAACCTACACCCTTGCATTTTAATTTTCAAGTGGTGACCTCTAGTCCGATTTCCATCACCTAACTCAAAAAACTTGCTAACATCCAATTTATCTATCCCGGAAAAAATTTTAAACAGCCCAATCATATCCCCTCTCACACACCTCCTTTCGAACGAGAACATATGTAATACCCTCAGTCTATCTATATACTCAAAGTGCCTCAGGAAAGGAATAATCTTTGTTGCCCTCCGTTGCACTGACTCGAGAAAGTTAATATCGTGTCTAAAATGTGGGGACCATGCCTGTATACAGTTTTCTAGATGTGGCCTAACATAAGGGTTATAGAGTTTAAGAATAACCGTCTTATTTTTGTAACTGACATTGCTCTTAATGAAAGCCATCACTCTATTCGCCCTATTTCTTGCTTCAATACACTGCTTAGAAAACCTTAATGACTTATCTATTACTACTCCTAGATCTTTCTCATCCTCTACTGAGCTCAGCCAATGCCCATCCATTTCATAATTAAATTCTCTGTTATCTTTTTTCATGTTAATAACTTTGCACTTTCAAGGTTGAAAGTCATTTGCCACCTATGTGCCCAGGATAACAATTTATTTAAATCCCCCTGCACTTTAAAATTATCATCAATATCTTTAACTACAGCTGCTAATTTGGTATCATCGGCAAAAATTGACACTTTATTATTAACTGCCTCCCCAAGATGGTTTATATAGATGACAAATAATAAAGGACCGAGAACTGATCCCTGAGGAACCCCACTGATAACATCCCTTCACTCTGACTTTACACCATTTAGCACTACCCTTTGCTTCCTGTATTTTAGCCACTCAGCTATCCAATTTGAAACACCCCCACATATCCCAATCATTTTTAATTTATGAACTAGTTTCCTATGTGGTACCTTATCAAATGCTTTACTGAAATCTTAGTAAATTATATCTACATTCTCTCCCTTATCCACTTGATCTGTTACAAACTCCAGAAAGTCTAGTAAGTTAGTCAAACATGATCTACCTTATCTAAACCCATGCTGAGCATCGCTGATTAACCCCTCCCTCTCTAGATGTTGGCAAATCCCTTTTTTAAATATTTTCTCAAGAATTTTACAGACTACAAGAGTTAGGCTAACCGGTCTAAAGTTATTTGGATTCTCTTTACTACCCTTCTTGAAAATGGGGACTACATTCGCTCTTTTCCAATCATCGGGTATTTCTCCATATTCCAGTGACCTAGTATATAACTTCTCCAGAGCTATTGAGATACTTTCTACACCTTCTTTAAGTATCATAGAATGAATATTATTAGGGCCGGAGGCCTTGGTAGTATTTAACTCACCTATTAGTCCTTTTATCATCCTCCGATCCACACTAATGTTAGTAAACACCTCTTTCCCTGACCCATGAGTACTATACATAAGACTATTTAGTTTCTCCTTTGTAAATACTGATGCAAAATGACCATTTATTACCTCAACTATTTCCTCATCAGTTTCTCTCACAACCCCTTCATATTTGATAGGTCCTATTTTAACTCTGCCAGACTTGTTATTAATTTTATAGTAACTAATGAACTTTCTAGGATCTTTGTTGCTATTCTGAGCCAATTTAATTTCTGACCCCCTTTTGTTCTTCTTTATAATCTTTTTTAACTCATTCTTAGCCATTCTATAATCACTTAAATTTTAAATATTATTTTTTACCTGTAATTTTTTATATGCCCTTTTCTTCTCTGAAATTTTTCTAGCTATCTCCTGATTTCACCAGAATGGTTTCCTACTTTTGTTCCTAATGGCCTTCATTGGGATACATTGTTCTTGGACTACATTTATTATATGCTTGAAAGTATCCCACATCCCATAAGCATTTTTACCTCTGAATTCTACATCCCAGTCTACAAAATTTAGCAAGCTTCGAAGTTTTACATAATCTCCCTTATGAAAATTTGGAACTTTTTCAGCATTCTCGGTTATTTTACCCTTCTCAATTCCCAAGTTAAAACGAACTATCTGATGGTCACTATTTCCCAATGCTTCCCCAACAGTCAATTCTTTAACTAAATGATCAGTGTTAGAAAGTACTAAATCTAATATATTGTCCCCCCGCGTTGGCTCATAAACAAATTGATTAAAAAAATTATCCTCAAAGCATTCTATGAACCTGCCACTTGCTCTATCCCTACCTATCATATTTTCCCAGTCCACAGAGTTTAAGTTGAAGTCCCCAATAATAACTGCATCTGTTTCACATCCCTTACGTATTTCTCTTTTTATTAGTTCATCCATATCATCAGTCTGCCCAGGTGGCCTGTAAAAAGCTCCCAAATGCACTATTCTATTTTTACTGAAGCTAATATCTATCCAAGGTGACTCAATTCCAAGGAAAGGGAATTCTTGGTTGCATGGCGTCAGGAACATCTAGATCGAAATGAATTCATTGTTGCATTAGACCAGGAACATCCAGATGGAAATGAATTCTTGGTGGGATGCTCGAAGGGAATTCTTGGTAGGGTGAATTTAGGAACAACCTAAGGGAAGGGCTTTCTTGGTCTGATGACGCAGGAAACGTCCAAAGAGAAGGTTATTTTTTTGGTGTGGTGGAACTAAGAACATCCTAAGGGAAGGGAATTCCCGATGGTGTATCACCAGCAACATCCTGTGGAAGGGAATTAGGGTTGGGATGGCTCCAGGAACATCTTAAGTGAAGGGAAGTCCTGGTAAGATGGCTCCTGGAACATCCTGAAGGAAGGAAATTCATAGTGGGATGGATCCATGAACATCATAAGGGAAAGGAATTCTTGGTGATATGGCGACAGGAACGTCCAAGCAGAAGGATATTTTGGTGTGATGACGACAAGAACAACCTGATGGAAGGAAAGTCTTCGCGGAATGGTGTCAGTAATATGCCGATGTAAGTGTTATTTCTTGTTGGGATGGCACCAAGAACATCCTTTGCGAAGGTTATTCTTGGTTGGATGCCACCAAAAACATCTTGAAAGGAGGGAATTGTTGTCGATATAGCGCCAGTAACATTCCGACTAAATGGAATCCTGGGTGAGATGGCACGTCTCTTTGTTGACACTTATCTCTCACTCTCTCTTTATTACTTATCCATTGGTTTGTTTTTCTAATTCACCGCTCCTCTCTACTCAATCCTCTCTAAGTAAAATGACTTTCTTTATGGCACTAGTCCGAATAGAACCCCGGGTGTTTGGTTCGTTGGAAGAAGTATAAGCAACCGGGAACTTTCCCCATTTTACGCATTATTCCGGCGGTTGACAGGTTGAAAGGTTGCTCCGGTTGAACTCAAGTAATTTATTGTGAAGGGATGGGAAGGCTCATGACTCGATCTCTTCTGTGGGCCTCTTTTAAAAACTGAACTCAAAAAGAACAAATGAAGGCAATAATTTTTTTTATCACCCTTGCGTAAAAGCGAACCTTAACCATTCCTCTCTCTAGTGAAATGGTCAGATTTCATTCACCCAATATCACCCTCAAATACCCCGAGTTCTCCCAGACCAACATAATCCCTCTTGAATCAAGAAATAATGATATCAATTGACCTCGAACCAGTCATAAGTGGTCCTAATTTCTACCATATCATTAAAAGTATTGATGATTATAGGATGGGTGCGGTCATAAGATCAAAACCGTAAGGATGAGTCTTTTTTTTATCTTTTTGAGCGACATCCGATGTTAGGATTTGATGCCACCGAAAGCTTTATTTAGGTTTCGATTGTATTGGCGATATAAAAATCTGTGTGACTTCGTCCTTTTGTATTTTCCCCATTTTTTCACTGGGTAAGTACTTAAGTATACCTGTCTTGGAGATTGGAGGGGGAAGGGGCAAGATCACATACCAATGTTCAATTTTTTTCGAGTTTTTTTTTTATTTCCAAGGAAACATGAATCAAAATAGGACATATTTTTTCCCTCGCAACAAGAAAATTAATTTCCTTCTCACTCCTTCGATTCTTGATCTCGATTTATGCTCTTCTGGCGCTATTCAGAGACGAGGGGATCCCTCTGAAAAGCGGAATCTTCACCCTCCATCAACCGGGTGATTTTGAAAGACCCCAATATTTTTGTTTCCTCCCCAAGTAGCCCGGGTACATTCACACTGGGTTGATATTCTTCTAAGATCTCAATTAGGGGTATCAATTGACCTGTATGGTTAAAAAAATTATCCATGTGTCCAACTCTTGTAGAGGGTTGGAAAATAAATGTGTTAACAAATGTCAAAAATGACAATGAAGATAAAAAGAGGATTGGAACAAATTAAGAGGAGGGAACATTTCATTTTCATTATTTTAAGTCACACTTGTGGCTTAAAATCAACCCTCTAAATCTTTAAGTTTCCATTGTATGGTTGAGGTCAAAAGCTTTGTCAGCTCGAAATTTTGCCCAATCATCATTATCGTAGTGCACTTTTTTTACTTCATTTCTTTTTACTCTCTTACATAGACTCGTGTCTGAGTAGGTTCACAAATCCATGTCCGAATTTTCTCCAAATTTCAAGAATTCGACCGAAACACAAATGAAAACAAGACATTTTCCTCGCGTCAACAAAATTCGACTTTTCCTCTTTGTAAACTACGATATTGATTATTTGTTCTTCGCTTCCGTTATTTGAGATTAATTAAAATTTAATGAAGAAAAAGTGCTTAATTTATATGTCGGGGGTGGGCGGGAGGGGTAACATCAACAGAGTTTTCCCTTAAAATGTTCCCTCAAAATAATGTCTTATTAATACCCCTTTTGAAGATGTGAGTTAAATTTATTTGTACCCCAGAAATGACTTTCCCTTTGCTCTCAGATTCCTCTTTTTCTTCTTCTTCGAAGTATTTGGGGTTAACGACATTGAACGGAACGATTTGATCAATTTTACCCAATCTTAACCCCCTCCTTGAACTCTTTTGCTCTCCCCCTAGTTAGGGGAATTAGCCCGTACCCACAATAATGGGAAGCGAAGATGGGTGAAATAAGTGGGTGCCTTAAGAGGGGAGGTAGGAAAAGACGGCGGTGTTGTGATTGCCATCCTCTTCCGGCTCTAACCACCATTGGTCATTATACCTTTCATCCGTAT
Organism: Ceratothoa steindachneri; assembly: GCA_963969495.1. Taxonomy (NCBI): domain Eukaryota; kingdom Metazoa; phylum Arthropoda; class Malacostraca; order Isopoda; family Cymothoidae; genus Ceratothoa; species Ceratothoa steindachneri. Next base: position 66,753,263 of record OZ018326.1, read on the forward strand.
CCATAAATTCCTCGCTCTTTGAAGAATAAACTGTTGATACGTTTTTCGACTTTGATGAACATAGTCCACATTGGATTACACACAGTTTTCATTTTCTGCTGTCCTATATCCATCAAAAGTTGGTCTCCCAATCCATCAACTTTGGACTTTACCTTTTGGTCTTCCAATCAATTCCTCAACTTTGGATAAAACTCAGAATGTGTTTGGCTAAAATTTAAAAAGAGAACCAAATTTTCTGTCATAAATATTTTAAAAAATGAAAAGGATCAACCAACGAAGAAATATTTTATCGTGCGGAAGGGAGAATTCTCCTTGTGGTCAGAGGAAGGGTCAGGAATAGGAAGAGAAACACAAAAAATATTAAAATATTATATTAAGAAAAATAATTCATTCATATATATGATTTTATATTAAGCAAAATAATTATTTGTTCATAATAATGTGATAAATAACATTTGGACCTGGCTGAGGTCAGTGGCATCCCGTCTGTCGAATTGGTTGAGCCGTGGGACGGGAATGAGATGTGGGATGCCGCCAGGAACATTCCGAGGGACGTAGATACGTGGCTGGATGGAGCCAGGAACATCGTGATTGATGGGAATGCTTGGTGGGATGGCGCCAGAAACATTCCGAGGGGCGTAAATACTTGGTGGGATGGCACCAGGAACATTCCCATGGGCGGAAATAGGTGGTGGGATGGAGCCAGGAACATCCTGGGGTACGTACATAGGTGGTTGGTTGGAGGCACGAACATACAGATCAATGGGAATTCTTGGTGGGAAGGCCCCAGGAACATTTTGATAAATGGGAATTCTCGGAGGGATGGAGCCAGGAACATGTCTATGAATGGGAATTCCTGGTAGGACGGAGCCAGAAACGTACCAACGAAAGGGAATTCTTGGTGGGATGGAGCGAGGAACATCCTGAGGGAAGGGAACTCGTCGTGGTATGGCGCAAGGAACATCATGATGGATGGGAATTCTTGGTGGGATGGAGCCAGGAACATCTCGATGGATAGGAATTCCTGGTGAGACGGCACCAGGAATATACCGACGAAAGGAAATTCTTGGTGGGAAGGAGCCAGGAACATCTTGAGGGAAAGGAATTCGTGTTCGTATGGTGCCAGAAAATTCTTGAAGGATGGGAATTCTTGTGGGTATGGAGCCAAGAACATACCAAGGAGGGTAAATACCTGGTGGGATCGCGCCAGGAACATCTTGAGGGAAGGGAATTCCTGGTGGTATGGCGCCAGGAGGATTATGAAGGAAGGGAGCTCGTAGTGGTATGGCGCCAGGAACATTATGAATGAAGGGAGCTCGTAGTGGTATGGCGCCAGGAACATTATGAATGAAGGGAGCTCGTAGTGGTATGGCGCCAGAAAAATTATGAATGAAGGGAGATCGTAATGGTATGGCGCCAGGAACATCCTGAGGGGATGGAATTCGTCGTGGTATACCACCCGGAACATCACAATAAATCTTAGTTCTTGGTGGAAAGGCCCCTAAAACATTCTGAGGGATGGATCTGTAGGGTAGATTGAGTCCCGGAACATGCTGAGTGATTGGAATGCATGGCGCGATGAGGCCAGGAACAATACATGGGATGAGGCCAGGAACATCCCCAGGGATAAGTATTGCTGGAGGGGAGGAGCTAGGAACGTACAATGGGAAAGGAATGAGGGCTGGTAAGAGCGATAGAACGTTTCGAGGGACGGGAACGAACGGTGGTATGGCGCCGGGAACGGGGCGAGAAGTAGGCACGCTTGGAGGAAAGGGGCTAGGAACTTTGTTCGTCCTGGGATGGCGTGGAGGTAAGAGGCCAGGGACGTGTAGTCTGACGACCCCGGGAATGTTGAGAGTGACAGGAACACGGTGTGGGAGGGGGGAGCTGGGTAGCTGGTGGTGAGGTTGAATGAGTTGGGTGGTTGAGTGGTGAATAAACCAGCGACTTCGGTTTTTCATTACCACTCGGACTCCGATCATATGGAGGCCCATGTTGATGGCCTCCGAAGGGGTGTCGACCCTGTGGTGGAAGCAAAGAGTGGCGATGTGGATGAATTGGAAGTCGTCGCTCGGAGCCCCAGGGATGGTGTAGTTAACGTAGTGGTAACGAACCATCGTAGCCGAGTGCAACACGAGCTTGAGGATCAGAGTTTCGCTTTCAAGTAGGACTTAGAGAATTCCACCTGCGAACAAGGAATAAGTGAATGTAAGAAAGATAATTAAAGATTATTAAAAGTGTAAATTAAAAGAAAGGAAGAAGCAAAATTGTGAATTACGTTCAAGGAGAAAAATTTCATGGCGGAGAATCTTCCTAAAGAGAGAGAACATAGCATAACATAATTTCACGGATGACAAAAGCCACAAAGGCCTATCAAAGGTTATCCGCGTCTGTCAAAACCCACCCATAAAATGCATCCAGAGGATTGTGTCCGAACATGCATCTACCATTCGAACCATACACAAGTATGTGTCAAAACCAAAGAGCATCATCATCAAGACTCGTCAAAATCCAAATCAATCGTAATATACAATAATAAAAAACTGCATCCACAGGAATGGGTCCAGAATATCCCCCAAAGTTAACCTATAAAATCATCTAATCTGCTTTTGAAAACATTAAAGTTTGTACTATCTACCGTCTCAGATGACAAACTATTTCAATAATCTACCACTTTATTGGTGAAAAATATTTTGTTTTTTAATTTTTAAGTGGTGACCCCTAGTCCTATTACTACCTTCCAAATCAAATGAATTGCTAAAATTCAACTTATCCATTCCAGAGCAGATTTTAAAAAGCTCAATCATATCTCCCCTCACACATCTTCTCTTAAATAAAAACATATTTAGAACCCTAGGTCTATCTTCATATTCAAGGAGCTTCAGGGAAGGTATTATTTTTGTTGCCCTCCTTTGTACTAACAGATTGATTGCATGTCTAAAATGTGGTGACTATGCTTGTATACAGTACTCTAAATGTGGCTTAACATACGAGTTATAGAATTTAAGGATAACCTATTTTATTTTCTAGCTAACATTCCTGTTAATGTATCCTAGCGCCCTATTTGCTCGATTTTTTGCCTCAATACACTGCTTTGAAAACTTCAGCGAGCTATCTACTACTAAGCCTAAGTCCTTCTCCTCCTTAACTGAATTCAGCAAATGCCCATCCATTTTATAGCTAAATTCCGTATTATCGATTCTAATGTTAAGAAATTTGCATTTTTTAAGGTTAAAAATCATCTGCCACTTCTGAGCCCAAGCTAATAACTTATTTAAGTTACTCTGCACTTTAAAGTTACCCTCAAATTCTTTGACTACAACTTCCAATTTAGTGTCATCAGCAAAAATTGACACCTTGCTATTTACAGCCTCCCCAAGATCATTTATATAAACTATGAATAATAAAGTGCCTAGAACGGATCCCTGAGGTACGCCACTGATAACGTCCCTCCACTGTGACCTCACCCCATTCAGCACAACTCTCTTTTTCCTGTCTTTCAGCCATCTAGTTATCCAATCCAAAACTTCACCACATATCCCATGCATTTTTAATTTATGAACTAGTCTCCTCTCCTATGTGGTACCTTATCAAAATCTTTGCTAAAATCTAAGTAAATTACATCAACATTCTCTCTAATTGTTTAGTAACATAATCCATCGAATCTCTTAAATTTGTTAAACACGATCTACCTCTTCTAAACCCATGCTGAGAATCATTTATTAACCTACCATAATCTATATGGTCAGAAATCCTTTTCTTAACTATCTTCTCAAGGATTTAACTTACAAACGATAGAAGTTAAGCTTACCCACCTAAAGTTATTTGGGTCCTCTTTACTTCCCTTTTTAAAAATTGGCACTACATTCTCTAATCTCCAATCATTTGGTATTTCTCCAAACTCTAGTATATAACTTCTCAAGAGCTACTGCAATACTATCTACACCTTCTTTCAATAACCTAGAATGTATGAAGTCTGGGCCAGATGACTTACTAGTATTTAACTCCAATATAAGCCCTTTAATTATTTGCCTATTCACATTAACGGTATTCAACACTACTTCCCTTGGCCTAGAATTCTCATCAATTAATCTATATTGATTTTCTTATGTAAATACTAAATAAAAATGATCAATTAGAACCTCTAATATTTCCATATCAGATTCTTTCAAAACCCTTTTATAACTGTTAGATTTGTTATTAATTTTATAATAGCCAAAGAATTTTTTTAGATTTTTATTAATATTTTGAGCTAAATTAATTTCTGCCGCCCTTTTGCTCTTCTTAATAATCTTATTTAGCTCATTTCTGGTGGACCTATAATGATTTAAATTCTCAAAAGTACTTTCTCTCTGTAATCTCTGGTATGCCCTTTTCTTCTCAGAAATTTTCCTAGCTATTCGTGATCCCACCACAACGGATTCCTATATTTCTTCCTAATAGACTTCATTGGAATACAGTGCTTCTGAACTATGTTTAATATAGTCTTAAAAGTGTCCCACATCTCATAAGTATCCTTTCCCCTGAATTCTATATCCCAGCTAATCTCATTTAGCAAGTTTCGTAATTTATCGTAATCTCGCCGATGCAAATTTGGAGTTTCTGTGGAGTTTTTCTACATCTGATGATCTCTATTTCCCAATGCTTCCCCGCCAGTCACTTCATGAACCAAGTGATCATCATTTGAAAGAACCAGATCTAACATATTGGCACCCCTTTTTGGCTAATTAACATTCTATAATCTTACAACTTGCTCTATCCCTTCCTATCATATTTTCCCAGTCCGGAGAATTTAAATTAAAGTCACCAAGAATAAATGTATATTCTTCACATCCTTTCTTTATTTTCCTGATCATTAGCTCATCAATACAGTCAGTCTGTCCAGGTGGTCTGTAAAAGGCTCCCAAGTGGTATAAATAACCAACCCACCACCAGTCCTATATCTCCTTTGGCTAATGTACATATCATAACCCTGTAGTTCAAATTCACTCACATTGTCATTAAATTTATTTTCATTAAGTTATGATTCTATTACATCATTTCCTCCCACATGCGTAATCACAACTGCATCTCTTTCACACCCAGACACCAGAGTATCATACCTCTTAGGCACATCATTTACACCAGCACCCGGCAAACAAACTCGCACTCCCTTCCTCAGATAAATCACTTTCAACCTCTTCCTCTCTCAGGGCATGGAATCTATTAGTCAACCTAAGAGGTTCCATGTCCCTCTTACTCCAAGACCTAACCTATCTATTCTATCCATATTCACCCAACATTCAGCTTCACTCACATCAGCCACTTCTTTATCTCCAGTCCCTACTCTAGGCCTATCTTCCACCCTCCTGGTCCCAGCCACATTCTTCATGCGTACACTTGCATCCCTTCTCACTTCATTCACCAACTCACTTAATCTCTTGCACTTATCACGTAACCAACTCACCTCCTCTACCAAAGCCACATTTGCACAAGTCACATAACAAACCGGGCATTCAAATACATTCGCTCTTCTTTCAACACCACAAACTACATACATACTGCTTACATGAAAAGGCATACTCACTTCATCCAAAAAAACATCCATACTGAGAAACCTTTCAAAGTATACATAAAAATTGATTTAGTATTATGTCTAACACTCAAAGATAACAGGGAAATAATGATATAAAAGAGAACAGAGAGAGGGACAAAAGGGAAATGGACGAATGAGGAATTGTAATCAAAAGAGATAAATAGAATTTTTTTATGCAAATTACCAGAAGGATGGAGCTGAACTCGAGGTCAATTTAAGAAACTGACTGCTGAATCTGAGAACACTGTATGACAGCGAAATCGGGGCTGTAGAGACGACCGAGTTGGATTTACTTAACTCAAGGACGACTCAAAAGTAACTGATGACCTCCCTCGAGATTTTTCTTATTTTATACCTCGAGAATAATCAAGGCGGATTAAGGGATTAGGAACGGAAAAGCGTCGAACCCTTTTTACTCAACGACATATTATAGATAAATTAAATATACAAAGGTACACAAAATGCTAGGAATCTTGGAACACTTCTTTCTTGCATTAAAACGATTAATTTCCAATCGAAATAAAATTGAAAATAACCCCTGGTCTTCCTGAGAGATTAATTTTCGTCCCGTTCGAAGATCCATTGAGAACAACCGTCGCTTCAAGGCTTCAAAAGTGGCACAAGAAAGATTACAAATAGGCGCAAGAACTGGAGGAAATATTTACCTGCATCTCTTGCATATCTTGGTCGTACTGTGGGGAGGATGAAGCCTCTTTAAACAAATATTAAAAAGAGGAATGAGTGAGAATTCTTTGAAATAACGGCACCGGAAAATTTTGTACAGGTTTTCTCAATTTGACCAAAAAAGGTTACAACCAATGTTGAAACATGGTGGCATTTCACATCTGGTGGTTGTGTGTGGGTGGTGGGGCAGGGATAATTGAAATTTACGCAGGGCACAGTTGTTTGAGTGTGTTAGGCAATATCAACTCGGTAAAAAACATTTTCATTATCAAAGAGAGATTTCTACCAATGTGTTCAAATGTTCATCTTTTGAAAAGGAAAGTTGTTTTTCTTTTCTGAAAGGTGGGGCTGCCTGTCATAGTTTAGGGATGTTATCAGTGGGGTTCCTCAGGGATTAGTTATCGGTCCATTATTATTTGTTATCTATAAAAACGATCTTAGGGAGGCAGTTAATAATAAAGTGTCAATTTTTGCCGATGATACCAAATTAGCAGCTGTAGTTAAAGATATTGATGATAATTTTAAAGTGCAGGGGGATTTAAATAAATTGTTATCCTGGGCACATAAGTGGCAAATGACTTTCAACCTTGATAAGTGCAAAGTTATTAACATGAAAAAAGATAACAGAGAATTTAACTATAAAATGATGGGCATTGGCTGAGCTCAGTAGAGGATGAGAAAGATCTAGGAGTAGTAATAGATAAGTCATTAAGGTTTTCTAAGCAGTGTAATGATGCAAGAAATTGGGCAAATAGAGTGCTGGGTTTCATTAAGAGAAATGTCAGTTACAAAAGTAAGGAGGTTATTCTTAAACTCTATAACTCTTATGTTAGGCCACATCTAGAGTACTGTATACAGGCATGGTCCCCACATTTTAGACACGATATTAACCTTCTCGAGTCAGTGCAACGCAGGGCAACAAAGATTATTCCTTTCCTGAGGCACTTTGAATATATAGATAGACTGAGGGTATTACATATGTTCTCTTTCGAAAGGAGGTGTGCGAGAGGGGATATGATTGAGCTCTTTAAATTTTTTTCTGCGATAGATAAATTGGATGTTAGCAAGTTTTTTGAGTTAGATGATGGAAATCGGACTAGAGGTCACCACTTGAAAATTAAAAAGCAAGGGTGTAGGTTGGATTTAAGAAAATATTTTTTCATCAATAGAGTGGTAGGCTTCTGGAACAAATTGCCGCGGAGGGTAGTAGGTAGTCCAAATTTAAATGTATTTAAGAGTCGGTTGGATCAGTTTATGGGGAGGGAAGGTTGTGATGTTTCCTAAGTTTTGTATATATTAATATCCTTTGTATATATCTATAGCTGCATGATTTAGTTCTTGACAAGCCTTGATTGGTGATACCCTTGTTTCTGGACGCAATCCTTTGGATGTAGTTTTCATGGGAGTTTGGGTGCCTTAAAAAAGAGGCCGTTTGACTCGAATGACCTATGATGAGCCCTTGTGGCTTTTGTCATCTGTTATATTATACTGTGGGGTACTTTGATTTTGTCTTCCCCTGGTGATGGTGCTTTTTGTGGGTGGGTTTTGACAGATGCGGATGACCTTTGGTAGGACCTTGTGGCTTTTGTCATCCGTGAAATTATGTTATGTTATGTTATGTTATGTTATAGTGCAAAAAGGACAACAGAACGGGGAGGATTAACGGACTTCCTTGGGCGAGTCAGTCCAAGGACATGAACCAAATAGACAGGAGACTTTAACGAAAAAGTACCCCAGTCGAAGGAACAAGTTCAGAATTGGCGAAAGTCATCAGGCCCCAAACATAGTCGGAAATACCGAAAGCTGCAATCACGGAACTTAATAAATCTATGCCCAGGCACATAAACACCTGTAGAAGACGCTGAAGGGACGTCCAAAAAGTATTAATTAAGGACTTTGATTGTTCAAATTGTATTTCATTCTTTAAATTTACTCAAAAATACAATTAACCGCGTGTCTATTTATTTCTTGTTCATCCCCTTTTTCACCTCTCTCTCTGAGGCTAGCCAGGAGAGTAAAATCCAGCATAAGGGCGGCTAAGCAGTCTGAGGAACTCCGAGTGGCGAGACTCTGTAAAGAGAATCCCAAGGAGTTCTTTGGATAGGTGAACAGCCGTAAACCAATCCGTCGAACGATTGGCCCTTTGAGGAATGAGGAGGGGACATTATCACACTCAGATGTAGAAAATGCTAACCTTCTCAACGACTACTTCATTTCAGTGTTTAATGAAGAGTGTGGTCCCATCCCTCAGCCGACGGACGATTAAACGATTTGGACTTTACCGAAGCAGAAATAAAAAAGAAGATGAGTCACCTGGCCCGAATGGGTTTTCCTTAAAGTGTTAAAAGAAGTGCGCGATAAAGTGTCACGACACCTGAGGGCAATCTTCAACATGTCAATCCGGACCGAATGCGTTCCTAGAGACTGGCGTGAAGCGGAGGTGACTCCTATCTTCAAGAAAGGAGACCGAAGCCAACCGTCAAACTACCGACCTAACAGTCTGACTTCGATAGTCGCTAAACTCATGGAAGGCATGATGGTGGACAAAATGACGTCGTATTTAGAGTCAAACCTGCAACTCAGGAGTTCCCAGCACGGCTTCCGAAGGCAACGGTCATGCCTGACGAACCTTGTGGAATTCTTCCACTTCGTGTTCAGTGAGCACAATCGGGACAAGGCGGTGGATGTGGTGTACTTAGACTTTCAGAAAGCCTTTGATAAGGTACCACACCGCCGCCTTCTCCGCAAAGTGCGAGCGCTGGGCATAGACGGAAAAGTAGCCAGCTGGATCGAGAACTGGCTAAGTGGCAGACGGCAACGGGTGGTGGTGAATGGACAGGCTTCTGAGTGGGTGCCCGTTACTATCAAGGTGCCTTAAGGTTCTGTCCTGGGACCACTACTATTCATCATCTACGTCAACGACAAGGACGGTGACATGGTTGCCCAGATTTCCAAATTTGCCGACGATCCCAAGCTTGGTATGAACGTTGCAAAGGATGAAAATACTGCCCGCCTGCAAGATGATCTTAGGAAGATTGAGGATTGGTCGGACACGAGGCAAATGCATTTCAACGTGAAAAAATGCAAAGGGATGCATATCGGCCACAGAAACCCCCAATCTCAGTATATTCTTAAGGGCACTGCTCTTGAATCCACCGACACTAAAAAGGACTTGGATGTAAGAATTACTAGTGACCTCAAGTTCTCGAAACAGTGCATTGAGGCGGAGAAAAGGCCCAAAGGATGCTAAGCTACATAGAGCGCCAGTTTGGATATCGGAACAAGGAGATTGTACGGCACATGGAGTGTGCCGTACAATTTTGGAGTCTTTCATTTCGAAAGGACATCGCGAGATTTAAACGCGTGCAAGCCAGGCCAACCAAACTGATTCCCTTTATTAGACATAAAAGTAATGAAGATAGATTAAGGGAATTAGATATGTTCTAGCTGGAGACCCGGAGACTACGTGGTCAGCTTATCGAAGTATTTAAAATATTTCGAGGCTTCGATATACTGGACTATGGGGATATTTTCCAGTTCAGCGAGGGGAGAACAAGAAATCACGGCTTTAAAGTTGAACTGAAGCGATACCACCGCGATACCACTAAATCATGCAGCTATAGATATATACAAACAATATTAATATATACAAAACTTAGGAACCATCACAACCTTCCCTTCCCATAAACTCATCCAACCTACTCTTAAATACATTTAGATTTGGACTACCTACTACCCTCTCCGGCAATTTGTTCCAGAAGTCTACCACTCTATTGGTGAAAAAATATTTTCTTAAATCCAACCTACACCCTTGCTTTTTAATTTTCAAGTGGTGACCTCTAGTCCGATTTTTATCATCTAACTTAAAAAACTTGCTAACATCCAATTTATCTATCCCAGAAAAAAATTTAAACAGCTCAATCATATCCCCTCTCACACACCTCCTTTCGAACGAGAACATATTTAATACCCTCAGTCTATCTATATATTTAAGGTTCCTCAGGGAAGGAATAATCTTTGTTGCCCTCCGTTGCACTGACACAAGAAGGTTAATATCGTGTCTAAAATGTGGGGACCATGCCTGTATACAGTACTCTAGATGTGGCCTAACATAAGAGTTATATGTAGAGTTTAAGAATAACCTTCTTACTTCTGTAACTGACATTTCTCTTAATAAAACCCAGCACTCTATTTGCCCAATTTCGTGCTTCATTACACTGCTTAGAAAACCTTAATGACTTATCTATTACTACTCCTAGATCTTTCTCGTCCTCTACTGAGCTCAGCCAATGCCCATCCGTTTCATAGTTAAATTCTCTATTATCTTTTCCCATGTTAATAACTTTGCACTTATCAAGGTTGAAAGTCATTTGCCACTTATGTGACCAGGATAACAATTTATTTAAATCCCCCTGCACTTTAAAATTATCATCAATATCTTTAACTACAGCTGCTAATTTAGTAAGATCGGGGAAAATTGAAACTTTATTATTAACTGCCTCCCCAAGATCATTTATATAGATGACAAATAATAATGGACCGAGAACTGATCCTTGAGGAACCCCACTGATAACATCCCTCCACTCTGACTTTACACCATTTAGCACTATCCTTTGCTTCCTGTCTTTCAGCCACTCAGCTATGCAATTTGAAACACATCCACATATCCCAATCATTTTTAATTTATGAACTAGTCTCTTATGTGGTACCTTAGCAAATGCTTGACTAAAATCTAAGTAAGTTACATCTACATTCTCTCCCTTATCTACTTGATCTGTTACAAACTCCAGAAAGTCTAGTAAATTAGTCAAACATGATCTACCGGATCTAAACCCATGCTGAGCATCGCTGATTAACCCCTCCCTCTCTAGATGTTGGCAAATGCATTTTTTAACTATTTTCTTAAGAATTTTACAGACTACAGGAGTTATGCTAACCGGTCTAAAGTTATTTGGATTCTCTTTACTACCCTTCTTGAAAATGGGGACTACATTCGCTCTCTTCCAATCATCGGGTATTTCTCCATATTCCAGTGACCTAGTATATAACTTCTCCAGAGCTATTGAGATACTTTCTACCCCTTCTCTAAGTATTCTAGAATGAATATTATCAGGGCCGGAGGCCTTGGTAGTATCTAACTCACCTATTAGTCCTTTTATCATCCTCCGATCCACACTAATGTTAGTAAACACTTCTTTCCCTGACCCATGAGTACTATACATAAGACTATTTAGTTTCTCCTTTGTAAATACTGATGCAAAATGACCATTTAGTACCTCAACTATTTCCTCATCAGTTTCTCTCACAACCTCTTCATATTCGATAGGTCGTTTTTCAACTCTGCTAGACTTGTTATTAATTTTATAGTAACTAAAGAACTTTCTAGGATCTTTGTTGCTATCCTGAGCTAATTTAATTTCTGACCCCCTTTTGTTCTTTTTTATAATCTTATTTAACTCATTCTTAGCCATTCTATAATCACTTAAATTTTGAATATTATTTTGTACCTGTAATTTTTTATATGTCCTTTTCTTCTCTGAAATTTTTCTAGCTATCTCCTGATTCCACCATAATGGTTTCCTACTTTTGTTCCTAATGGCCTTCATTGGGATACATTGTTCTTGGACTACATTTATTATATGCTTGAAAGTATCCCACATCCCATAAGCATTTTTACCTCGGAATTCTACATCCCAGTCTACAAAATTTAGCAAGCTTTGAAGTTTTACATAATCTCCCTTATGAAAATTTGGAACTTTTACAGCATTCTCGGTTATTTTACCCTTCTCAATTCCCAAGTTAAAACGAACTATCTGATGGTCACTATTTCCCAATGCTTCCCCAACAGTCAATTCTTGAACTAAATGATCAGTGTTAGAAAGTACTAAATCTAATATATTGTCCCCCCTCGTTGGCTCATTAAAAAATTGATTAGAAAAATTATCCTCAAAGCATTCTATGAACCTGCCACTTGTTCTATCCCTACCTATCATATTTTCCCAGTCCACAGAGTTTAATTTGAAGTCCCCAATAATAACTGCATCTGTTTCACATCCCTTACTTATTTCCCTTATCATTAGTTTATCCATATCATCAGTCTGCCCAGGTGGCCTGTAAAAAGCTCCCAAATGCACCATTCTATTTTTACTGAACCTAATATCTATCCAAAGTTACTCAACTCCATCCTGCTTTATTAAAGTATTTAAACTTGAAACAATGTTATTTTTTATATAGATAATTATTCCTCCACCAATCGTACCTGTCCTTTGACTAATGTACATATTATAGCCCTGTAAATCAAATTCACTTATAGTGTCACTAAATTCTATTTTATTAACCCATGATTCAGTAACGCACAATATATCTATATCCTCATTGCTAATATAACTAAATAGCTCATCCTTCTTGTTTCTAAGAATACGGTCATTTGTATAGAAACAATTTAACCCCCCTATTCCTGAAGCACCTCTTGAAACCTGAATGACCTCACCTCTATCGCCTTGGAACCTATTTCTGTTATCTGCCAAGTCCATTCTACTTTCAGTACTATAATGTCCTCTCATAATTCCCTGACCACTATTAGTATCTAGTTTCCCGCCCGCAAAGACCTAATAACACGATCATACTCCTCCCACAACACATCTACCCCCCTCCTACTCAAATGCAGTCCATCCATCGCATACATTTCTTTCATTCCAACAAACCTATTCCACACATCCACGAACATGACACCTTCCATCTCACACATCCTTCTCACATAATCACTTAGCCCAATTGCACGAGACATCCATTCTACCCCAACATCCATTCTTGGAAGCACACCTGTCACAACACCTTTCATTTTACTTTCTTTCACCTTTTCAATCAACCTCTTGTACCTCTCACGTAACTCACATGCACCCACTTTCTTCACATCATTCACTCCTACATCTCAGAAGATGCCATAGTTGGATTACCCTAGTTATAGAGTCCGGGTAGTCAAATGTCTGAATTGTCGAGCGCCATTTTTTAATAATCAACCTCATTTGTTTAGTTAATAAATTATATTTATTTTAGTTTTCTTAAGTGCATCCCACCCCTCCGTGAAGGCGGATCTTCAACCCCCCTCTCTATCAGGTGACTTGGTCAGACCGGATTAACTATTCTTCTAAGACACCAATTAGGGATATCAATTGACCTCGATCCAGAAAGAAATGATCCTTATTTGTGTCCAACTCTTAAAAGGGCTGAGGATTATAAGGAGGTGGCTGTGGTCAGGAGCGGAGCTGTGGATTAACAAAGGTCAAAAAAGACAAACCAGATTGAAAGAAGATCTGGGCAAATTAAGAGGCAGGAAAGATTCATTATATCTTTTCACACACATACACTCCTGTGTGTCTGTTTGTGTGTGTGTGTCTAAGATCTCACACCAATATTTCCTCTTTTCTCTGGATATTTTTTCTGTCTTGCAAATAGGTTATCTGCGCCTATCAATGCCCTCTTCCAACAAGGGGATATCAGCTATGGTTGGGCAACCTTGTTGTGGCTAACATCTGGAGGATTGGGTGTCCTACCGTCCTCAATGCCTGGGGGATCTGCGACTGTCTTCCACACACCCGCACTCTTCGCCTCTTCCCCACTCTCCTTACGGATCTCTACTTACTAACTCTCATTCGGATATTCCCTCGTTGGTCGTTTCCTTTTATTCCGAGAGGGAAAGAATTGGTATTTTAAAGCGATTTGAAGAAATTTAAAGATGAAAATAGGAATTTTAAAATCTTGAAATTAAAGCGATTTTAATAAAAAAAATTAAATCTTTTATTTGCCGCAATCGCAATTAAATCTCAATTTCAACGACGCCGAAATTTCTTATTTTAAATCGTAAATTTTTTATATCAAATTTTGTCCTCTTGAGATTTTGTTCTTCCCTTATTTTTGGATGTTTTCTTACTTAATTAAAATAAGAAACCAAATTTGTTCGTATCTTCGGCACTTTGATCTCCACTTTGTTTTTAAATACAGTATTTGAGTTGCACTATCTCTTTTTAAACAAATCTCGTGCCAAACGTGGTTTTGTTTATTCCATCACATGTTTCGATGTGTAAGAGTATACAGATGTAGGCCAGTCATGTAAAGATGCATACAGGTAGGAGTTAAAAAAGCTAATTTACGTAATTATAACCCACAGTTGCGCTGCCTGTACACCTGTACCCTTTTGAACATGTAAACAATTGGGGTCTTGCTCGTTCCATTTCAAACTCTATTAAAACTGTTTCAAGGAATATTTGAGTGTTTAAATTTCATGGACACCTTTAAAATAAAACCCGGTGGTCTCTTTTCTTTAGATCCAATCATCATCCATAGAATTCATATCCAAACAACAACAATATTTACTTAAAATTCCTCTTGGTCATTCTATCACTATTGGTAGTGAAATGACAAATGGAATTTAACATAAGAAAGTGTAGTGTACTTAGTATAGTTATGCGTAATCCAATGAATAATTAATTACAAACTGAATGGAAGAGTTTTAGGATGCGAGAGAGAATTAGGTGTCCTGGTAATTTCTGACTTCTGGCCTAGAAAGAACTACATCTAGAAATGCTAGGAATCAAGGTAATAGGGTATTGAGGTTGATTGGGAGGAGTGTAAGTAATAGGACGCGAATGGGTTTAAGCTAGACAAGTTTAGGTTTAGGAAGGAGATTGTTAGAAATTTGTTTACCTATGAATTGAATGGGCTCACTAGTCCTGTGATAGAAGCGTCCTCCATGTGGAGTTTTAAGAATAGATTGGATAGCAGTGGCAGATCCAGATAAAGATTTTGGGGAGGACTAACTAGAATTCCTCCCTCTCAGTAGACTGAGAAAAGGGCATTAGTAATTAATAATGGTTATCTTACACAACATTCATACTAAATGACAGAAGCTCCCACAGGACAGCAATAACTTCATTGGAACCGATTTTCTTCCACGCATCAGAAACTTATGAGTTGTAGTTTCTGGACATCGGCTAAAATATAATACTGAATGTAATAATTATTTTTGAGATTTTCCTGAATTTTAGACATCCTTTACATAGGATACATTCGATCACAACGGTTTAAAGAACTGTTTATATATATATATATATATATATATATATATATATATATATATATATATATATATATATATATATATATATATATATATGAATCCATTAAACCACATTGAAAGAGAAAACGGAATAATTTTTCCTTGCAGTAATATTTTTATTACCTTTTTTCGAAAAAATCCGTGTAGGGAATCGATTCGAACCAGACACACTGAGGCAGCGAGCACCGCTTTGATCACGGTTAAAAGTATGCCGATAGTACACTACGCTACTCAGAGAACCAAAAAATTCTCTGAATAGAATAGCTTTTAAGGAACACTTTCGCAAGCTCGAAAAAAAGGTAATAAAAATATTACTGCAAGGAAAAATTATTCCGTTTTCTCTTTCAATGTGGTTTAATGGATTCATTTTCATCATTCTCTCGTGCTACTTTCAGAGATATATACATTTCTATATCTGCCACGCGTTTAACTATTCCTCATTTATTCTTTGAATTCCCAATTAATTTTCTATTTCTTTCTTAGTCTGCGTTCGAGCTTGCGAAAGTGTTCGTTAAAACCTATTCTATTCAGAGAATTTTTTTGTTCTCTGCGTAGTGTGCTAACGACATACTTTTAACTGTGATCAAAGCGGTGCTCGCTGCCTCAGTGTGCCTGGTTCGAATCGCTTCCCTACACGGATTTTTTCGAAAAAAGGTAATAAAAATATTACTGCAAGGAAAAATTATTCCGTTTTCTCTTTCAATGTGGTTTAATGGATTCATTTTCATCATTCTCTCGTACTACTTATATATATATATATATATATATATATATATATATATATATATATATATTAAATCCCAACATAATAATCTAAAAATATCAAGTACCTGTAAATTTTCGCAATTCCTCCTTCCGAAATATTAAACACTTTCCATAAATTCATCATTTTGATTGTCTGTTAAAATCTAACTTAAATTGTTTGTTTACTCCACGAATTGTATTTTCCAGTACCCGAAGAAGGGTGAAAAGTTCACCCGAAAAGTTGTATCTATTAAGAAAATGAAATAAATTTCCCGTTATGCGTCCTTTCGTTCATTCTTCAAATTATATATATATATATATTATTACATAACTGTTTCTGAAAATTAGAATACAGATGTGGCTTAAAAAAATATATAAACATAATAAAAGGTTAATGACAGCATCTAATACACAGCATTGGTCGCTGTATTTCACCTGAACCTCAACCTCCTGTTGCTTTGGGCAAATACATCGATCAACGCCAGGCTTTGAGGCGTTCTTTACCCATAGTATTCAATAAGTACGTTTTCAGTAGTTTAAAGAATGAAAATGAACGCTCGGGTTCCACGTTTGAGACTGGAAGAGTGAGTAGAACTTAAAGAAGCCTGGCAGGTTTGGATACATTTGAGTCTCAGGCAGGGCAAAAGCATCTCCAACGGAGTCAAACTAGATTGTTGGACAGAACCAGCAGGCGGCCCCCGCGTTAAACAGGATCAAGGCCTTGTTATCAGCATCGTCGAGGTTTGCCTCCTCCAGTAAAGCAGCAACATCTTGGTGAACGCCTCTCAGCAGCTGTTTGATGTTGAAGAGGACCGGAATATTGTCGTCTCCGAACCATCTATGCATGTAACTCAGTAAAGACCTGGTCAATAAATGGGACATAGACAGTTTGCCAGCAAATATTCCTCATATGTCTGGTAAGGTACGTCGCTCGCTGCGTTTTCCACTTACAAACTTGAGGGACAGGAATAGTGTCTTGTGACGAGCAAATCTCCTGGAAAAGATCCTGTGCCTTCTTGAAGACCTCATAGAAGCTGGTCAGTTTACCTTCTCTTGTCTTGTTGAGATACTTCTCCACTTCACCGATCGGAGTATTTGCTGAGACTAGATCGACCGTAAAAGACTGAATTGCTCGGCTCGGCTCGACTCCACGGTGTGAGCTAGAACCGACTCAACAACGAGGAGGTCAATCAGAAAGCACGGCTCTCGGATTGCGATCAGTAAGAGTCCCGCCGTCGCGTCTCGTCCTCGAGGACGATTGCAATAGCCAGCCTGAATTCAATGACCACAAACAATGACTGCATCGCGCCATTGTGGAAGACGCTTGAGGAAAACACTCCGCTTTTCACTATGGGCTGATTAAAGGAAAAATTTGTTTGGGTATTGAGCCCCCTCACCCTGCTGGATCCACGATCTTTGGATAGATTTAACGATGGGGATACGCGATACTACTAAATTTGAGAAGGAGAGCAGGAGTTGCCTCGTATAGGCCATTGCTTAGCCTTTCGCAGACCTCTTTTCTTATGCTCTTAATTAACCGAAAATGTCTTGGACAATAAAGACGATAAGGATGGGAATCATAATTTTTTGTACTCGGGTTTTTTACCACTATCTTTATTCACGTGATTATATATATATATATATATATATATATATATATATATATATATATATATATATAACTTACACTAATTGCCCTATTGGACCACCACTTTGATGAATAACTATCCGTCTTTTTTATTCCAAACACACAAACGTTTTCTTATTTCATTAATGCCAATTTCTTGCCAAGATTCACGTATTTTGGTTTACAATTCTGGTTCAGTGAATTTTTCTCTCCGATCTCAGTAAACCACTTCTTTTATTAACTCTCAAATTGAGTAATCCATGGGGTTACACTCTAGACTTTGCCGTCGCCACTCATTTTTCATTCTTAATCTTAGCGTATTGATAATTAGACACGACTTGTGGCGTCTCTTGTATGCGAAGGTGCTCCATCTTGTTGCTAAATGAAGTTATTTTCTTGATACAGGCGACGACAACGGGACAACAACTTTACTTTTCAGGAGTTCACTGTAATTAGCAGAAATCAGTTTTATCTTTTCAGTATCAATAAAATGAACATCTGTTTTGTCATTCCAAGAGACCCCTGCAGATATCATAACCTTTTTGCAAAATCTTGAAGTTTCATGATACGATCTGTGAATCGGAATTTCACACTTTTTACCACGCTCGTAGGCAACATCATTTAGGCGGTTTCGCGGAAATTTTAAAGTGATATTTTTTTCATCTGTAAGACCAATCTTTTTGAGTCCTTCCTCAACACGCCTTCTCGACATTTTTCCAGGAAATTCTCGAAATACTCTTTCAGTCTTCCATTCAGTTTCAGAGTCACAAGATTTAATGAGAATGAGATCTTCTTCTGATAGCATCATTATGTGCACTGATGAACTGTAAATATAAAGATATCCATAATACGACATGTTAATTCATGTAGGCTTTTGTAAGAAGGTGAAAACACTTCGATGATATTTCACAATAAAATAATATTTGATGTCGATATTTTTTATTTTTTTACCCATGTTCTTATTTTTGTGAAGCGCAAGAAAAGTATTAAAGGTACCTAAATTGCGTTTTTTTATTCGAGAAAAGAAGATTGAAAGTATCTTGCATAGGAAAATGGTCATGAATAGGAAGGAGGTTACTGATATATTTTTTTTTTTTAAATGCGTCATTTTTATGGGCCAATATATATATATATATATATATATATATATATATATATATATATATATATATATATATATTAGGGTAGTCCTCCCCCCAAAAAAAATTAGTTTTTTATCTCCACATGCCTGATTGTAGTACCACATTGAACACTAGATCACATAGCCAATTTCATCAAAATCTAACATTAGTTACTTGTAGCTATATGGATCTTAACTTATTAGTCTGCTGGTAAATTAATTTTGGGGATAGAAATGAACAGTCTTTGCAAATACTAGTTTATTTGAAACAGATCTTCGTGTTGAAAGACAATTTAAAAAAAAAAATTGATATTAAAGTGAAAAGAAAATAGTTAAATATAAAATTATAACTAAAATTGTTGATTAAAATTGATCCTTTCGAGCATGAGGGGAAATGTTTGTGATGTTTTGACACAAGTCTGAGAAACAACTGTTTGTGTTCTTTATCTTTTACTCTAAGATGCATTATACGATTTGATAAGTGCAATACCTCTTCCTGCTGGATCGTTAACAACCATTAAGTTAATCGCTCGACGTTGAAATTCTTGAAAGCACGTATTCTCTTCCCAAGAACTTGGGTTAGTGTTCAGGAATGTATCCTCTGCAAACTTGTATCCATCTTCCATTAGGAGACTGAAGATTAACTTAGTTTTTTGAGTTACCAGTTCATGTAAGTCCAAATCCTCGATGTTTTCTGTAAGATTCAATCGGCGAACAACTTTGGTGTTTTCTTTACGTTGGAGATTGGAGACCATCTTCTGTTTGGCCTCAGCGTTAATTCTAGGATCGAAAAAAAGCAAGACTAACAAGATGTTCTCCAAGATACCAAAGGTGTATGTGAATGGCTGTGGTTGCAAAGTTTTAAAAAGTAGAATGTCATTTAAAGGAGCATTAATTCCAAAATAGGCTTCATTCCAAACACGCGAGTAGACCAAATCAATAAAAAGAGAGCACTCTGTAATATTGGCCTTTTCACTTTCCGTTAGTTTCAGTTGATGCTAAAACAAGTATATTTTCAGGAAATATATGGCCTTAGCCATCCAGCGTGCATGATGAGTCGCTCCTGGAGCTCTTCTGTAACTTTTGTCTTATCAATGTCCCCAAGAAAGATGAGACTATGTCACAGCAATTCTTAATAATCGTCACACAACTGACGAGATTTCAAAGCTTCCTGATAATATAGCACCATTTCTCCTCGAAGATTATGCATTACTGGATTGACGAATAAACTGCTATCCGCCTCTAAAAAAGACTTCCTTTTTAGTGACGACCATTGTTCTTTAAAACTTTCAAAGAGACTCCTCTTTTGGACCACTTGTAGGCCAAAGTAAAATATTGCAAGCACATGACATCATAATTTCGAAAATATAATGAGAGTACGCAATCCAAACAAGCTCCGTTCCTAATACTTTCTCAATTATTCTACAGGATGCCTTTTGGAGGCCTGTATTTGATGCAGTTGTGTCAAATACAAGGCATTGAACTTCGTCACGAAGATTCCAGTCATTAATTGATGAAATGCATGCCATAGCCGGTTATTCTCCATTTACAGAAACTATTATTGCAATTCGTTCTTCTGTTTACTTTGCCCCATCAATAGCAAGTAGTAGTTTTCCATCCCAGTTAAGAAGGATCGGTCCTTTAACAGACAACGAAGCTTTGTCTTTATTGTATGCTGCCTCTCTTACTTGCTTTTTCGAACGTCGTATAGAACTTCTGGAAAGTGTATAGCTGCAATATCCTGAACCAAGGCTTGTGCTATTGATTTAGCAACCATTGTTGCTTTTCTATTTGTAATATTTGCACGATCAAGAACTACATCCACACCTGAACTTGTAAAGATATTTTTTGAATTTGAAGGACTACATTGTGCATTATTTTCCTAGGTGAAGAAGGTGGACAAAACTCTTTGTGTACTGCAATTGAACTTTCTCCTTCAGATGATGATGACTCGAAATCAGTATGAGCAGCAGCCTCTGCTTGATGTTTAGAAGTATATTCTTTTTCTTTGTATTTTAAAGCCTTCTCATGTCGATATCTTTTGCGGGATTCCTTGGCTGAAGTAATTTTATTACGCCACGACATACTGCAGGAGAAAATGCTCTTTCTCTCTCTGCATCAACTGTAATTGTAGGTCTTTTCATTTTTTACCACATTTAAAGCATTTTTCGAGGCTATGTCAAAATTTATGAAAGAGTAGATTCAAAACTACGCTGATTCATTCTACATGAGTACAGTTCGGTTTTGCGGTTCTTCTTCAAAGAAAGGGATTCTTCATACAACCTTGAGAGTTTTCTAATGCAGGAGTCTATTCGGTGCATGGGAATACAGGCTCTTTCCCATACTTTTATGACTTTTTTGCAAGCGAGGTTGTGCCTTTGTGTCAAAGTCATTAACTCCACTTGATCGTGGTACTGAACAACATGAAGCACATCACCACATGCTGGTATTCAGTATTCTTGCATATGAAAGCTCACTAGTAGAATGTCCTAAAAGCCCCTGTCGCAGATGAACGAGTACTTAAAGCCATAATCTAAAACAACAGAAATAAATATTTATTGTAACTGAGGGAGCTCACGGTTTCCCTCCATTCAGTTATACTTAGAAGATATTATTTTCTACTCTAAAATATCAAAATATTCAATATTTATGAAAGAATAAGTTTTCATTTGACATAAATAAATAGGCTCTTGTGTTTGTAAACAATGCTCACAGTTATACTTAAAAAAAAAAAATATATATATATATATATATATATATATATATATATATATATATATATATATTATATATATATATATATATATATATATATATATATATATATATATATATATATATTTGTGAATTAAAATATCAACAAAGAGTGTGTTAACATATAATTCTAATATTCTTTAAGTAAGTCTGAAATTGATAAAAAAACTGCAAATTATCTATGCACTGAATAAACAAAATATATTACTTACCTAAATAATTTTATATATATATATATATATATATATATATATATATATATATATATATATATATATATATATATATATATATATACTTGCATAAACCAGCACTTGTATTCACTTGTATTACGTCAATTGTTAAACTTTAAAACTACAAATGAACGATTACAACAAATTACAAATTAGGTTAAAGTGGTGAAATTGTGTGGTAGGTATATAAAGGTGTGAATAAGTTTTCTAGTTTGCCCTGGTGTTAGGGCATCACTAGCATTCTTCATGTTGTGTATTTAAAAATTTTTTATTTCCTCCGTCAAAAAGTAGCTGGCTGTCATTGACAGCCAGTTTCCTCCGTCATAATATTTGTATTTCTTTTTAGGTATTTCCGCCTTCGAAGCATTCAAGCCTTTCAAGGTTGACTTTCTTGCTGAATGATTCTCAGTGTTGATTGCTTTGTAGTATCTTAATATGGGCATTTAGCCTCTTTTCTTAGTTTGAATTTTGTTGACTTTTAGTTAATTTATTAACAGTTGGGTATTGGGAGTTGGGCACTTCGCCTCTTTTTATTCTTGACTTTTGATTATTATTAGTTTTTAGTTTTGGGCACTTCGCCTCTTTTATATTTCAATTTAGTTTTATTTTATTAATTTTTTACGATAATTATTTATATTTGGGGGGGGGGGACTTTTAACGTGGGCACTACGCCTCTTTTTTCAATATGTTTCTTAAAATTTGTCAACTTGGTTGTCCAATCATCAAACTTTTTAGTCTTGGTATCATAGGGTCACATAATTTAAGAGAAGTGGACTAGTACTACGTAAATATAGGTAGTACCACTTCTCTCGCGCAGGTTCTACTGCTTGGGAACAAAGCAGTTCTACCTATAGCGCGTCTCCGGTTTGCACGAATGATTAAGTTTAGGTTCAAATTCGGGAGTATAGTTAGATCTATCTTGTCCCATGTCTTTCTCCCTAGCCTTTGGATCTCCGTATTGATCGGCTTTAGACCGATTCTCTGGTGAAGAGTCGATTGCCGAATACGGTCGATCCTTCGCGTGCCTGTAATCAGCAGCGTGGCTTTATTCTGCACTCTCTGCATCATTCTGAGAGAGGTACAGCTTGCCATCTGCGTGATCACGGCCGGGTACACCAGGACTGGGCGTACCAGGGCCATATACAGTTTCTTGCTGTTAGGCACGCTGAGGCCTCTGAAGCGGTAAAGTTTCTTCAGCTCTCGTTTGGCTAGGGAGACTCTGGTATTTATGTGGGTCTTATATCCAGATTTAAAGAGTCGTAAGCCCAGGACATTACCTTCATTGGAGTACGGATAGTGTTCATTATTGACGACAACGTCATCAGTTTTTCGGCGGTTCATTGGAACGATCGTGAACTTCTGGCGGTTGGTTTTTATTTTCCACTTTCTTTCATATCTATTGATATTTTCTATTTCGACAGCTGTCGCCCTCGCCTGGGTAATAATTTGTGACGTCATCTTTTTGACGGCACTCTCATTTATTCTCCTCCGCAGTCTTTTGCTGGCCGATCTGAGTCACGTCATCTCAATGACGTAATTAAGTGACGTCACTTGTATGACGTTGCTTATATGACGTCATGTAAATACAAAAGGTGAATATTATTAATTAGAATCAACACATGTACATTCGGGAACACGACAAGCAACCTCGTCTCAAAATGGTTCAGAAGAACTCAGTTGTTGTAGGGGAGGGGATGACGGTGGGGGGGTGGGGGGGTTAAATTGTTTCGCTTTTCAGAGTCATTAAAGTGCTAAGTAGTCTCCTCCTTTGAATACTCGGGTTTTGAGAATCTCACACACATTTTCACCTTCCCCAACTTCAAAAATGTAAATCTTTCTGTTAGCAAAGGGTATAGGATTGCGGGGGGTGTATGGGGGCTTAACAGCCCAAATGAACCCGGGAGATATAGCGCACCCTCTCGGCCCCAGTGTGTAGCTCGCAAGACGGATGGCGCCAGGTAAGTAAGAAGGAAGTAAATTATTAAGGGGATGGAACCTAGAAAATCCTGAGGAAGGAAATTCTTGGTGGGATAGAGCCAGGAACATCCTAAGGCAAGGGATTTCTTGGTGGGACGGGCCAGAAACATCCCGAGAGACGGTAATTCTTGGTGGGTCGAGCCAGGAACATCCCGATGGAAGGGAATTTTTGGTGGGACGGCGCCAAGAACATCCCGAGGGAAGGGAATTCTTGCTGAGATGGCGCCAGGGACATCCCGAGGGAAAGGAATTTTTGGTAAGAATGGTGACAGAAATATCCCCAGAGAAAGAAAATTTTGATAAGATGGCAACAGAAACATCTAGAAGGAAGGAAGTTATCGGCGGAAAGGCGCTATGAACATCCTGAAGGAAGAGAATTCTTGGTAGGATGGCGCCATGAACATCCTGAGGGAAAGAAATTCTTGGTAAGATGGCGCCATGAACATCCTGAAGAAAGGGAATTCTTGGTGGAATATAGCCAGGAACATCCTGAGGGAAGGGATTTCTTGGCGGGACGTGCCAGAAACATCCCGAGATAAGGTAATTTCTGTTGGGATGGAGTCAAGAACATCTTAAGGAAGGGGAATTCTTATTGGCATGGCGCCAGGAACATCCAGAAGGAAGGCAATTCTTTGTATGGATGGGAAATAAATTCTGGGTGAGATGTCACCAGGAACATCCCGAGGATAGGGAATTTTTTTTTAAATGGAGCGAGGAGCATACCGAGGCAAGGGAATTTTTGTTGAAATGAAGCAAGGAGCATCCCGAGGGGATGGAATTCTTGGTGGGATTGCGCGAGGAACATCCTGAGGGAATGTAATTCTTGGTGAGATTGCGCCAGAAACATCGCGATGTAAGGATATTTTTGGTGGGTTCGCATCGGGAACATCCTGATAGTAGAAAACTCTTGGTGTGATGGCGCCAGGAACCTCATGAGGGAAGAGTACTATTGTTGAGAGGGCGCTAGTGACATTTCGAGGGAAGGAAATTCTTGATGAAATGGTGCCAAGAACAGCTCGATGGATGAGAATATGTGTTGTATGACACCAATAACATCTCAAGGGTAGTGGATTTCTGGTGTGATGGTGCCAAGGATAGACTGAGAAAACGGAATTCTTGTTAAGATGGAGCTAGGAACATTCTGAGGGAATATAACTCTTTTTGAGATGGCGCTAGTGACATTTCGAGGGAAGGGAATTATGGGTGGAATGGTGCCAAGAACATCCTCAGGCAATGGAATTCTTGGCAGGAAGCCGCAAAGAACGTCCCAAAGTAAGGTGATTATTCGTGTGATGGAGCCAGGAACTTCCTGAGGGAACGGAATTATTGGTGGGATAGCGCCAGTAAAATCCCGAGGTAAGCAAATTTTGGTTGGATGGAGCCAGGAAAATTCCGATGGATGCGAATATGTGTTTAATGACACCAGGGACATCCCGATGGTAGTGGATCTCTAGTAGTGTGGCACCAGGAACAGACTGTGGGAACGAAATTAATAGTGAGATGAGCCAGGAAAAGCCTGAGGAAAGGAAATCCTTTGTAGGATGGTGCCAGGGAAATCCTGAGGGAAGTGACTTCTTGGTGGGCTAGAGCCAGGAACATCTCACTGGATGTGAATTTCTTAAGGTTGGCACCGAGACTATCCCAATGTAAGAGAATACTTGTCTGGGTCGCGCCAGGGACATCTCAAGGAAAGAGAATTCTTGCTTGGACGGCACCAGGGACGTACAAAGAGAAGGGTATTTTGGTGTAATGGAGCCAAGAACATCCTGAGGGAAGGGAATTCTTGGTCGAATGGTGTCAGCAATATGACAACGGAAGTGATACCACTTGGTGAGATGGAACCAGCAACATCTCTAGGAAGGGAATTCTGGGTAGGATGGCACCAAGAACAACGGTAGGGAGGAAATCCTTTATGGAATGGCGACGGGAACATTGTATAGGAAGTGAAATATTGGTAGGATGTAACAAAGAACATCTTGAGGGAAGGGAATTCTTGTCGAAATAGCGCAAGGAACATTCCAACATAATGTTTAGATGGAACTAGGAACAAGCCAAGGGAAGGGAATTCTTTGTGCGATGCTACCAAGAACATCATGCGGAAAGGAATTTCCAGGTAGAAAGGTCCTAAAAACCTCCTGAGGGAAAGGAATTATTGTGGAGGTTGCACAGGGACCATTTGGAGGGGAGCGAATTCTAGTTTGGATGTTACCAGGATCATCCCAAGATAATGGAATTCTCGGTGGTGTGGCACAAGGAACATCCCGACGGGAGGCAATTACTGGTGGGATAGCACCAGCAACATCCCAAGATTAGGCAATTTTTGTTTGGACAGCACGAAGAACAACCAGAGGGACGGGAATTCTTATTGGGTTTGTACGATGAACATCCTGTGGAGGGAAATTCGGCTTTGTATGTAAACAGGAACATCCCAAGTGAAGGGAATTCTTGGTTGCATGGCGCCAGGAACATCTAAATCGAAATGAATTGTTGGTGGGTTGGCGCCAGGAACATCCCAATGCAAGGGAATTCTTGTTGGCATGGCGCCGAGAAAATCCCGAGTGAAGGGAATTCTTGGTGGAATGGCTACAGAAACATCCTAAATGAAGGGAATTCATGGTGAGATGGAGCCAGGTATATCTTGAAGGAAATTAATTCTTAGTAGTATAGCGCCAGGAACGTCCAAAGAGAAGGATATTTTGGTGTGATGGAGCCAAGAACATCCTGAGGGAAAGGAATTCTTGGTGAAATAGTATCCGGAACATGCGAAGACAATGAAATTATCACTGGGAACGGGCGAGGAACAACCTGTTTGAAAGATATTCCTGGTTGGGTGGCACCAGGAACATCCTGAGGGAAGTGAATCTTGTTTGGATGGTACCACGAAAACCCCAATGTAATGGAATTCTCAGTGGGATGGAACCAGGAACATCCCATTTGAAGGGAATTCCTGATGTGGTAGCACCAGCAACATCCCAAGAGAACATCCCGTGGAAGGGAATTCGTGTTTGGATGGACACAGGAACATACCAAGGGAAGGAAAGTTTTGGTTGCATGGCGCTAGGAACATCCCGATGTGAGGAAAGTTGCCTCAGGGAAATCAAGAGGTAATTGAATTCTTGGTGGGTTGGCTCCAAGAACATTCTTAAGGAAGAGAATTCATATTGGGATGGAACCAGGTACATCCTATGGGAAGGTAATTTATGGTGAGAAGGAGCCAGCTACATTTTGAAGGAAGGAATTCTTGGTGGTATTGCACCAGGAACGTCCAAATAGAAGGATATTTTGATGTAATGGAGCCAAAAACATCCTGATGGAAGGGAATTCTTTGTAGAATGGTGTCAGGAACAAGCCGATGTAAGTGATATTGATTGGTGAGATGGCACCAGGATCGTTCCGATAGGAGGGACTTGTTGGTTACATGGCGCCTGGAACATCCTGTGCGAAGGTTATTCTTGGTAGGATGAAACAAAGAACATCTTGAGGGAAGGGAATTCTTGTCGAGATAGCGCCAGTAACATTCTGACTAAATGAAATTCTTGGTGAGATTGCGCGAGGAATATCCCGATGCAAGGGAATTCTTGTTGGGATGGCGCCAAGAAAATCCCGAGTGAAGGGAGTTCTTGGTGGTGTGGCTCCTGAAACATCCTGAAGGAAGGGAATTCATGGTGGGATAGAACCAGGTACATCCTGAAGGAAGGGACTTCATGGTCGGATGGAGCCAGGTCCATTTTGAAGGAAAGGAAGGGAATTCTTTGCCCAATGGTGTCAGAAACATGCCGATGTAAGTGATATTCCTTGGTGGGATGTAACAAGGAACATCCCTTGGAGGGTATTATTGGTGAGATGGCACAAGGAACATCCTGAGACAAGGAAATTCTTGGTGGAAAGGCGAAAGGAACATCCGGAGGCAATGAAATTTTCGGTGGGAAGGCACCAGAAACAACCTGTGGTAAGGGAATTTTTGGTAGCATGGCACCAGCAACATCTCAATAGAAGGGAATTTTGTTGGGACGGGAATTCTTAGTGGGCTTGAGCGAGGAATAGCCCATGAACAGGAATATGGGATTGGATGGACACAGGAACATCCCAAGGGAAGGATATTCTTCGTTGCATTGACCCAGGCACATCCCGGTGGAAAGGAATTTTCGGTGGGTTGTCGCTAGGAACATCCCGATGGAAGTGAGTTGCCCTCAGGAAAACCCTGAGGGACTGGAATTCTTGGAGGGATGGCTCAAATCACATCCTGAAGGAAGGGAATTCATGGTGGGCTGAAGCCAGGAACATCCTGAGGGAAAGGAATTATTGGTCGGATGGCACCAGGAACATCCCGATGGGTGGATATTCTTGCCTGGATAGCGCCAGGAACACCTTGTGGGAAGGTTATTCTTTATGTGGTTGCACCAGAAACATATTGAGGGAAGGGAATTGTTGTCGAGAGAGCGCAAGAAACATTGCGAGTATATGAACTTCTTGGTAGGAGGGCGCTAGGAACACCTCAAAGGAAATTAATTTTTGGTGAGATGGCGCCAGGAACATCCCGATCCATGGTAATTCTTGTTTGACTGGCGCCAAGAAAATCCCGATTCAGGGAAATTCTTTGTGGGATGGCTTCAGGAACATCCTGAAGTAAGGTACTTTCATGGTGGGATGGAGGTAGGAACATCCTAAAGGATAGGAATTCTTGGTCTGATGGCGCCAGAACGTCTAAAGAGAAGAGTATTTTGGGTTTGATGGAGCCAAGAACATCCTGAAGGAAGGGAATTCTTGGTGGGATGGTATCATGAGCATGCTGATGTAACTGATATTGCTTAGTGGGATATACTCATGAATATCCCGAGGGTAGGGAATTCTTGGCGGGATGGCGCCAGGAACATTCCAAGGGAAGGGAATTTTCGGTTGGACGGCATGAGGAACATCCAGATGGAGGGGAATTCTTAGTGGGATGTCGCCTGGAACATCTCGGCTATTGGTATTCTTGTTTAGATGTAGACAGGAACTTTCCAAGGAAAGGGAATTCTTGGTGCGAAGGCGCCAGGAACATCTCCCTAAAAGGGAATTCATGATGGGATGGCACCAGGAACATCCTGATGGTAATTAATTTTTGGTGCGATGGCACTAAGAAAATCCGAGGGAAAGGGATTTTGGTGGGATGCCGCCAGGAACATCCTGGGGGAAGGAAAATCGTCGTGGTACTGCGCAAGGAACATCTCGATAGATGCAAATTCTTGGTCGGATGTAGCCAGCATCATTCCGACGAAATGGAATTCTTGGTGAGATGGAGCCAGCATCATCCCAATGAAATGTAATTCTTGGTGTGATAGAGCCAGGAATATCCTGAGGGAATGGAATTCATCATGGTATGGCGCCAGGAACATCCCGATGTATAGGAATTTTTAATTGGATGGCGTCAAGAACATCCTGATGAATTACGTTTGTTTCTGATTACTCTAACTCCGATCATTTAAAGGCCCATGTTGATAGCCCCCGAGGTGGTATCAACCCTGTAGTGGAAACAAAGATTGGCGATGTGGATGAAGTAGAAGGCGTGGCTCGGAGTCCTCGGGATGGTGTAGTTCACGTAGCGGTAGCGAACCATCGCACCGAGTTGAAGGCGAGCTTGAGGACTAGAGTTTCGCTTCGAAGTACGAATTAGAGACTTTCATCTTAGAGCAAACAATAAGTTAATGTAAGAAAGATGCTTACAAGTTGATAAAACGAAGAAATTATAAGAAAGGAATAAGTAAAATTGTGAAATACATTCAAGGAGAAAGATTTTATAGGTGAGAATTTTCTTAATGAGAGAGAACGTTTTAATAAGGAGATAAATGTGAGAAAAGAGACAGAAAAAAAGGGTCAATGGACGAATGACGAATTGTAAATAAAAGGGATGAGTCTACTGCTGAAGCTTCTAAGGACAGGGGAAGGACATAACAGAAAAGAAAATGAAAAAAGATCAATGGAATTTCTTGTGAAATTTACCCGAATGTTAGAGCTGAAATCGAGGTCGCTTTTGGAAACTGACTGCTGAACTTGACCAAGCAGTATGGCACCGAAATCTTGGCCTTAAAGACACCGGACGTGGATTAGTTAACTCCGGTATGAATCAAAAGCATCTTTCGGATATTATGGAAGTGTAGCAAGTAAGACGAGGCCTCTTTAATGAAATATTAAGAAGACGAATAAGTGAGAAGCCTTTTGAATTTTGGCACACGAAAATTTTGTCCAGGCTTTATGTTTTTTGACAGAGGCCGGGTATGATTTTGGAGATTACCCTCTAAAGAATTCGACGTAAAAGAGTAAAAACTAATCTTCAAACAAGAAGACGTTTGTTTTTCTTGAGAATGTTACGAGTTCACAGTTGGTTGTGTGTGTTGACAATATAAACTCGGAAAAATCCATTTCTTTTCTTAAAGAAAGACTTCTACCAATGTGCTCAAATATTTAGCTTTCGAAAAGAAAAGTTGTTTATCTTTTCTGGAAGGTGGGGCTGCCTGTCATACTGCAAAGGGGACAAAACAATGGCAGGACCTGGGAGGATTATCGGACTTCATTAGGTGAGTCAGTCCAAGGACATGAACCAAATAGACAGAAGACTTTAATTAAAGGGCCCCCGTTCGAAGGAACAAGTTCAAAATTGGCGAAACTCATTAGACGCCAAACATGGTGGGAAATACCGAAAGCTGCAATCACATAACTTAATAAATCCATGACGAGGCGAATAAGCGCCTGTAGAAGACGCTGAAGGAAAGTCCAAAAATTATAGCTAAAGAAATTTCATTGTTTAAATTGTATTTCATTCTTTAAATCTACAAAAAATGCCATTAACAGCGTATCTATTTATTCCTTGCACGTCTCTTTGTTGATACCTCTCTCTCACTCTCTCTTTATTCCTTTTCAATTGGTTTGTTTATCTCATTCACTGCTCCTCTCTACTCAATCCCCATTAAGTAAAATGACTTTCTTTATGGCATTAGTCCGAGAAGAACCCCGGTTGTTTGGTTCGTGGCAAGAAGCATAAGCTACCGGGAACTACCCCCATTTGATCGCTTATTCCGGCGGACGACAGGTCGAAAGGTTTCTCCGGTTGAGCTCACGTTCTTTATTGTAAAGGGATGGAAAGGGTCATGACTCGAACCCTTATGTGGGCCTCTTTTAAGCGACATCCGAGGTTTGGATTCGATGCCACCGAGGTCAAAATCTTTGTGACTTCGTCCTGTTGTATTTTCCACATTTTTTCACTCAGTAAGTACTTAAGTATACCTGTCTTGGAGATTGGAGGGACAGCAAGATCACATTCCAATGTTCAATTTCTTTGAAAATTAAAATAGGACATTTTTTTTACCTCGCAACAAGAAAACTAATTATATTCTAACTCCTTCGCTTCTTGATCTTGATTTCTGCTCGTCTGGCGCTATTCGGAGACGAGGGGCTCCCTCCGAGAAGCGGAATCTCCACCCTTCATCAACCGGGTGAATTTGAAAAACCCCAATATTATTGTTTCCTCCCCAAGTAGCCCGGGTACATTCACACTGGGTTGATCTTTCTTCCAAGATCTCAATTGACCTGTATGCATAAAGAAATTATCCTTGTGCCCAACTCTTGTAGAGGGTAGGAAAATAAAGGATATAACTATGGGCTAACAAATGTAAAAAATGACTGGGAGATAAAAAGAGGATTGGGACAAATTAAGAGGAGGGAAACTTTCATTTTCATCTTTTTAAGTCACATTTGTCCTTGTATGGTTGAAATCAAAATCTTTGTCAGCTCGACATTTTGACCAATCAACATTATCGTAGTGCACTTTTTCTACTTCATTTCTTTTTACTCTCTAACACAGACTCGTGTGTGATCAGGTTCACAAATCAATGTCCGAAGTCTCTCCAAGATTCATGAATTCGACCGAAACACAAATCAAAACAAGACATTTTCCTCTCGTCAACAAAATTCGACTTTTCTTCTTTGTAAACCACGATATTGATTATTTGTTCTCCGCTTCCGTAATTTGAGATTAATTTCAAATGTAATTAAGAAAAAGTGCTTAATTTATATATCGGGGGCGGAAGGTAGCGGTAACATCAACAGGGTTTTCCCTTAAAATGTTTCCCCAAAATAATGTCTTATTAATTCCCCTTTATAAGATGTGAGTTAAATTATTTTGTGCCCAATAATAACTTTTATTTTTCTCTCAGATTCTTTTTTTTCTTATTCTTCAAAGTATTTGCGGTTAACGACATTGAACCGCAGGATTTGATCAATTTTATTCCAACCCAACCCCCTCCTTGAACTCTTTTGCTTTACCCACCAGTTATGAGTAAACGCTGGTACCCCAATTCAGGGGAATAAGCCCGTATCCATAATAATGGGAGCAGGGAAGATCGGAGAACTAAGTGTAGATATGGAAACCCTTTTCCTGTACCAAGAGGGAAGAGTCATGTGTTGTGTGCCTTAAGAAGGGAGGTAGAAGGAGACAGCTTTTGTTGCATTTGCCATCCCCTTCCATCACTAACCACCATTTATCATTATACCTTTCATCCGTATCCATAAATTCCTCGCCCTTTGATGAATAACTGTTTATACGCTTTTCGCTCTTGATGAACAAAGTCCACATTGGATTACACACAGTTTTCAATTTCTGCTGCCCTATATCCATCAACTGTTGTTGTCCCGATCCATCACCTTTAGACCTTTTGGTTTTCCAATCCCTCAACTTTGGACATCACCCAGAATGTGCATGGCTAAAATAAAAAAAAAACAAAAAACAAATTTGCTCTCATATATATATATATATATATATATATATATATATATATATATATATATATATATAAGTTTAAAGGATCGACCAACGGGGAAAAATATTTTATCGTGCGGAAGGGAGAATTCTCCTTGTAGTCAGACGGGGGGTCCGGAATAGGAAGAGTAACACAAAAAAATATTAAAATAATATATTAAGAAAAATAATTCATTCATATATGATTTTATATAAATCAAAATAATTATTTTTTTTATAATAATGTGATAAATAACATTTGGACGTGGCCGAGGTTGGTGGCATCCCGTCTGTCGAATTGATTGAGCCGTGGGATGGAGCCAGGAACATTTGGATGGATAGGAATTCCTAGTGGAACGGAGCAAGGAACATTCCGACGAGAGGAAATTCTTGGTGGGATGAAGACAGGAACATGCCGAGGGGCGTGAATATAAGGTGGGATGGCTTCAGGAACATCCTGAGAGAAGGGAATTCGTGGTGGTATGAGGCCAGGAACACAATGATTGAAGGGGATTCCTGGTGGTATGACGCAAGGAACATCCTGAGTGAAGGGAATTTGTGGTGGTATGGCGCCAGGAACATCACCATCGATGAGAGTTCTTGTTCGAATGGCCCCTAAAACATTCTGATCGATGGGTCTGTAGGTTGGATTGAGGCCAGAAACGTTCTGAGTGATTGGAATGCATGGCACGATGGCGCCAGGAACATTCCGAGGAATAAGTATTGCTGGAGGGGAGGAGCTAGGAATGTACAATGGGAAAGGAATGAGGGCTGGTAAGTGAGATAGAACGTTTCGATGGACGGGAACGAACGGTGGTATGACGCCGGGAACGGGGCGAGAGGGAGGAATGATTGGAACTTTGTTCGGGCCGGGACGGCGTGGAGGTAAGAGGCCGGGAAGGTGTAGTTGAACGACCCCGGGAATGTTGAGAGTGACGGGAACGCGGTGTGGGAGGGGGGCACTGGGGAGCTGGTGGCGAGGGTGAATGTGTTGGGTGGTTGAGTGATGAATAAAGCAGCGACTTCGGTTGTTCCTGACCACTCGGACTCCGATCATGTGAAGGCTCATGTCGATGGCCCCCGAAGGGGTGTCGACCCTGTGGTGGAAGCATAGTGTGGCGATGTGGATGAATTGGAAGTCGTCGCTCGGAGTCCCCGGGATGGTGTAGTTAACCTAGTGGTAGCGAACCATCGTAACAGAGTGCACCACGAGCTTGAAGGCCAGAGTTTCGATTTCAAGTAGGACTTAGAGAATTCCACCTGCGAAGAAGGAATTGTTGAATGTAAGAAAGATAATTAAAGATCATTAAAAGTGGAAATTAAAAGAAAGGGTGAAGCAAAATTGTGAATTACGTTCAAGGAGAAAGATTTCATAGCGGAGAATCTTCTTTAAGCGAGAGAACATAAGATAACATAACATACCATATACAATTCGAACCATACACAGGAATGTGTCATAACCAAAGAGCATCATCATCAAGACTCGTCAAAAATCAAATGAATCGTAATATACAATAATCAAAAACTGCATCCACAGGAATGGGTCCAGAATACCCCCCAAAGTTAACCCTCCCTCCCAATAAAACATCTAATCTGCTTTTGAAAACATTCAAGGTGGACTGTCTACCGTCTCGTATGGTAAACTATTCCAATAATTTACCACTCTATTGGTGAAAAAATATTTTCTAACATCCAATCAGCACCTCTGTTTTTTTAAATTTTTAAGTCGTGACCCCTAGTTCTATTACTACCTTCCAAATTAAATGATTGGATTAAATCCAACTTATCCATTCCAGAGCAGATTTTAAAATCCTCAATCATATATCCCCTCACACATCTTCTCTCAAATGAGAACATATTTGGTACACTCGGTTTATCTTCATATTCAAGGAGCTTCAGGGAAAGTATTATTTTTGTTGCCCTCCTTTGTACTGTCTGTAAAAGGTTGATGTCATGTCTAAAATGCGGTGACCATGCCATACGAGTTATAGAGTTTAAGGAGAACATCTTTACTCTTGTAGCTAACATTCCTGTTAATGTATCCTAGGACCCTATTTGCTCTATTCTTTGCCTCAATACACTGCTTTGAAAACTTCAGTGACCTATCTACTACTACGCCTAAGTCCTACTCATCCTCAACTGAATTCAGCCAATGCCCATCCATTTCATAGCTAAATTCACTATTATCCCTTCCCACTTTTTAAGGTTAAATATCATCTGCCACTTCTGAGCCCAAGCTAATAACTTATTTAAGTCACTCTGCACTTTAAAGCTACCCTGCCAATTTAGTGTCATCAGTAAAAATGATACCATTCTATTTACAGCCTCCCCAAGATCATTTATATAAACTATGAATAATAAAGGGCCTAGGTCGGATCCCTGAGGTACGCCACTGATAACGTCCCTCCACTGTGACCTGACCCTATTCAGGACCACCCTGTGTTTCGTGTCTTTCAGCCATTCAGCTATCCAACTCAAAACCTTTCCACATATCCCATGCATTTTTTATTTATGAACTATTTATTCTCCTATGTGGAACCTTATCAAAGGATTTGCTAAAATCTAAGTAAATTACATCAACATTCTCTCCCCCTATCTAATTGTTTAGTAACATAATCCATAAAATCCAGTAAATTTGTTAAACACGATTTACCTCTTCTAAACCCATGCTGAGTATCATTTATTAACCTACAATAATCTAAATGTTTAGAAATCCCCTTCTTAACTATCTCGACAACGATTTTACTTACAAACTATAGAAGTTAAGCTTACCGGGTCCTTTTTACTTCCATTTTTAAAAATTGGCACTACATTCTCTAATCTCCAATCATACGGTATTTCTACAAACTCTAGTGATCTAGTATATAACTTCTTAAATGCTACTGAAATACTATCTACACCATCTTGGAGTAACCTAGAATGAATTTTGTCTCGGTCAGATGACTTACTAGTATTTAACTCCAATAGAAGTCCCTTAATTATTTCCCTGTTCACATTAACGCATTAGCCTAGAATTATCAGCAATTAATCTATACTGATGTTCTTGTGTAAATACTAAATAAAAATGATCATTAAGAACCTCTACTATTTCCTCATCAGATTCTTTAAAAACCCTTTCATATCTAATTTGCCCTATTTGATCACTGTTAGATTTGTTATTAATTTTATAATAGCTAAAGAATTTTCTTGGATCTTTATTATTATTTTGTGCTAAATTAATTTCTGCCGCCCTTTTGCTCTTCTAAATAATCTTATTTAGCTCATTTCTGGTGGACCTATAATGATTTAAGTTCTCAAAAGTACTTTCTCTCTGTAATCTCTGATATGCCCTTTTCTTCTCAGAAATTTTCCTAGCTATCTCGTGATTCCACCACAACGGCTTTCTACATTTCTTCCTAATAGCCTTCATTGGAATACACTGCTCCTGGACTATGTTTAATATAGTCTTAAAAGTGTCATACATCTCATAAGTATTCTTTCCCCTGAATTCTGTATCCCACCTAATCTGATTTAACAAGTTTCGTAATTTATCGTAATCTCCCCGATAAAAATTTGGAGTTTCTGCGGAGTTTGTTGATGTTCTACTTTTCGCTATACCTAAGTTAAAACGAACCATCTGATGATCACTATTTCCCAATGCTTCCGCGGGGGCACTTAATGAAACAAGTGATCATCATTTGAAATAACCATATCTAAGATATTGGCACCCCTTTTTGGCTTATTAACAAATTGAGTCAAAAAATTATCCTCAAAACATTCTATAAACTTACAACTTGCTTTATGCTTTATCCCAGTCCAGAGAATTTAAATTAAAGTCACCGAGAATAACTGTATCTACTTCACATCCTTTCCTTATTTCCCTGATCATTAGCTCAACAATACAGTAGGTCTGTCCGGGTGGTCTGTAAAAGGATCCCAAGTGTATAATCCTATTTTTACTGACCCTAATATCTAGCCACAGTGACTGATCTTCTTACTTTATAGAATTATTTAGATTTGAAGAAATGCTATTTTTGGTATAAATAATCAATTCAACACCAGTCCTATCTCTCCTTTGACTAATGTACATATCATAACCCTGTAGTTCAAATTCACTCACATTGTCATTAAATTTATTTTTATTAAGGCATGATTCTATTACATCATTTCCTCCCACATGCGTAATCACAACTGCATCCCTCTCACACCCAGACACTAGAGTATCATACCTCTCAGATACATCATTTACACCAGCACTCGGCAAACAAACTCGAACTCTCTTCCATTTGCTTGCAGTCAACTTCCTATTTAAATATCTATTCTGAGAGTCACCCATCACAAGAACCTCAGTAATCCTCCTACCTCCCCTAGGCCTAGCATTACCCTTCCTCCCGTTCCCAGTCAAACTACGACTTATT
Source organism: Ceratothoa steindachneri (assembly GCA_963969495.1). Taxonomy (NCBI): domain Eukaryota; kingdom Metazoa; phylum Arthropoda; class Malacostraca; order Isopoda; family Cymothoidae; genus Ceratothoa; species Ceratothoa steindachneri. The sequence goes on from OZ018326.1 coordinate 66,790,259, forward strand.
TCAATTTCTGGCACAACCAACTCAGATAAATCACTTTCAACCTCTTCCTCTCTCAGGTCATCGAAGCTGTTAGTCAACCTAACAGGTTCCATGTCCCTCTTCTTCACAGACCTAACCTATCTATTCTATCTATATTCACCCACCATTCATCTTCACTCACATCAGTCACTTGTTTCTCTCCAGTCCCTACTCTAGGCCTATCTTCCATCCTCCTGACTTCAGCCACATTCTTCATGCGTACACTCGCATCCCTTCTCACTTCATACACCAACTCCATTTATCTCTTGCTCTCATCACGTAACCGACTCCCCTCCTCTACCAAAGCCACATTTGACCTAGTCACATAACAAACCGGGCATTCTTATACATTTGTTGTTCTTTCAAAACCACAAACTACATACACACTGCTTACATCAAAAGGCAGACTCACTTCATCCAAAGAAACATCGATACTGAGAAACTTTTCAAGTATATTTAAAAATTCCTTTAGTATTATGCCTAACACTCAAAGTCAACCGGGAAATAAGAATAGAAAAGAGAACATAGAGAGGGACAAAAGGGAAATGGACGAATGAGGAATTGTAAAAAAAAGGGAAAAGTCTATTGGTGAAGCTTCTAAGGACAGACAAAAAAATCAAAAGAGATAAATAGAAATTTTTTTACGCGAATTACCAGAAGGATGGAGCTGAAATCGAGGTCAATTTGAGACACTGACTTCTGAATCTGAGCACAATATATGACGACCGACGTAGGTTTACTTAACTCAAGGACGACTCGAAAGTAACTGAATGCCGCCCTACGCGATTCGTCTAATTTTATACCTCGAGAATAATCAAGGCAGATTAAAGGATTAGGAAGGGATATTGGCCAAAGTAAAAGCGTCGAACCATTTTAACTCAACGACATATAGATAAAATAAATATATATATAGGTACACAAAATGCTAGGCATCTGAAACACTTCTTTCTTCCATTAAAACGATTAATGTCCAATCGAAATAAAATTGAAAAACAACCCCTGGTCTTCCTGAGAGATTAATTTTCGCCCCGTTCGAAGATCCATTGAGAATACCGTCGCTTCAAGGCTTCTAAAGTGGCACAAGAAATACCCGATGATTGGAAAAGATCGAATGTAGTCCCAATTTTCAAAAAGAGGAGTAAAGAGGATCCAAATAACTTAAGACCGGTTAGCCTAACTCCTGTAGTCTGTAAAATTCTTGAGAAAATAGTTAAAAAAGGGATTTGCCAACATCTAGAGAGGGAGGGGTTAATCAGCGATGCTCAGCATGGGTTTAGATCAGGTAGATCATGTTTGACTAACTTACTAGACTTTCTGGAGTTTGTAACAGATCAAGTAGATAAGGGAGAGAATGTAGATATAATTTACTTAGATTTTAGTAAAGCATTTAATAAGGTACCACATAGGAGACTAGTTCATAAATTAATAATGATTGGGATATGTAGGGGGGTTTCAAATTGGATAGCTGAGTGCTGAAAGACAGGAAGCAAAGGGTAGTGCTAAATGGTGTAAAGTCAAAGTGGAGGGATGTTATCAGTGGGGTTCCTCAGCGATCAGTTCTCGGTCCATTATTATTTGTCATCTATATAAAGGATCTTGGGGAGGCAGTTAATAATAAAGTGTCAATTTTTGCCGATGATACCAAATTAGCAGCTGTAGTTAAAGATATTGATGATAATTTTAAAGTGCAGGGGGATTTAAATAAATTGTTTTCCTGGGCACATAAGTGGCAAATGACTTTCAACCTTGATAAGTGCAAAGTTATTAACATGGGTAAAGATAATAGAGAATTTAACTATGCAATGGATGGGCATTGGCTGAGCTCAGTAGAGGATGAGAAAGATCTAGGAGTAGTAATAGATAAGTCATTAAGGTTTTCTAAGCAGTGTATTGAAGCAAGAAATAGGGCAAATAGAGTGCTGGGTTTTATTAAGAGAAATGTCAGTTACAAAATTAAGGAGGTTATTCTTAAACTCTATAACTCTTATGTTAGGCCACATCTAGAGTACCGTATACAGGCATGGTCCCCACATTTTAGACACGATATTAACTTTTTCGAGTCAGTGCAACGGAGGGCAACAAAGATTATTCCTTCCCTCAGGCACCTTGAATATATAGATAGAGTGAGGGTATTACATATGTTCTCGTTCGAAAGGAGGTGTGTGAGAGGGGATATGATTGAGCTGTTTAAAATTTTTTCCGGGATAGATAAATTAGATGTTAGCAAGTTTTTTGAGTTAGATGATGGAAATTGGAATAGAGGTCACCACTTGAAAATTAAAAAGCAAGGGTGTAGGTTGGATTTAAGAAAATATTTTTTTACCACTAGAGTGGTAGACTTCTGGAACAAATTGCCGCAGAGGGTATTAGTTAGTCTAAATCTAAATGTATGTAAGAGTAGGTTGGATGAGTTTATGGGAAGGGAAGGTTGTGATAGTTCCTAAGTTTTGTATATATTAATATTGTTTGTATATATCTATAGCTGCATGATTTAGTTCTTGACAAGCCTTGATTAGTGATACCCTTTTTTCTGGATGCAATCCTCTGGATGTAGTTTTCCTGGGAGTTTTGGTGCCTTAAAAATGAGGCCGTTTGACTTGGATGACCTATGATGAGCCCTTGTGGCTTTTTTCATCTGTTATATTATATTGTGGGGGACTTTGATTTTGTCTTTCTCTCGTGATGTTGCTTTTTGTGGGTGGGTTTTGACGGACGCGGATGACCTTTGATAGGCCCCTGTGGCTTTTGTCATCCGTGTAATTATGTTATGTTATGTTATGTTACACTTAGTTCCCCCATTTTCTCTGTCCATTATTGTAGATACAAGCTAATTCCAATGATTTGGGGTACCAGTTTGGACCGATAACTGGTGGGGAAAGCAAAAGAGTTCAAGGAGGGGTTTGGGATGGAATAAAATTGATCAAATCGTTTCGTTCAATGCCGTTAACCCCAAATACTTCGAGGAAGAAGAAAAAGAGGAATCTGAGAGAAAAAGAAAAGTCATTTCTGAGGCACAAAATAATTTAACTCGCATTTTAAAAAGGGAATTAATAAGATAATATTTTGAAGGAACATTTTAAGGGAAACCATTTTGACTTTATCCCCCCTACTCCTGAGATATAAATTAAGCACTTTTCTTCATTACATTTTAATTAATCTCAAATTACGGAAGCGGAGAACAAATAATCAATATCGTGGCTTACAAAGAGGGAAAATCGAATTTTGTTGACGAGAGGAAAATGTCTTGTTTTGATTTGTGTTTCGGTCGAATTCATCGAACTTCGAGAAAATTCTGACATTGATTTGTGAACCTGATCACACACGAGTCTGTGTAAGAGAGTAAAAAGAAATTAAGTAAAAAAAAAATGCACTACGATAATTATGATGGGACAAAATGTCGAAGTGACAAACCCTTTGATCTCAACCATACAATTGGAACTTAAAGGCTTAGGACGGTTAAATTCAAGCCTTAAAAGTGACTTAAAAAGATGACAATGAAATTTCCCTCCTCTAAATTTGTCCGTATCCTGTTTTTGTCTTTATATTCATTTTTGACATTTATTAACCCACAGTTCTTCTCCTGACCGCACCTATTCCTTAGTTCTGAGCCCATAAATATTAGGTGAAGTCTGTCTTTCAAATTCACCTGGTTGATGGAGGCTGAAGATTCTCCTTCACCGAAAGATGGATGCACTCGAGAGAACTAAAAAACTAAATTTTATTACATGCAAAAATACATATATAACAGATGGTGCGGTTACTGTAACCAAATAATTGACAGCGCCCGCCTTATATAACACCCTGGAGGACGTCCTATTACATACAATAATAAGTTTAATTATTAAATAGCTTCTTCAATTCCGTCCTGTTGGCTAATTTGGAGGACGGCACATCCCCACTTTCTCTCATCACTTTTCTTTCTTCTTTTAAATAGGCATAGTTATTCAATTCATGACTCTTTCAAATCACTTCTTCTGAATTCCAGTCATTTTTGTGTTTATTGTTATGTCAATATGGAGAATAGGAGGTCATTGGGCAATTATTGTTGTTTTTTAATTGATTTTTAAGGATATAGGTCAATTTGCAGTTTTTGTTGTCACAATTTTTTAGCAAATGGGGGAAGTTTGGTGTTATTATTGTGCAAATTTGGGGCAAATGGCAGCATTTAACCGTTTTGTTCGAATTTTCGGAGCAAAATAGCAATTTTTCAGTTCTTGGTATTATAATTTGGAGCAAATGGCAGCACTCAACAGCTGTTGTTGTTCAGTTTGGAGCATTTATGAGTAATTCGTGGTATGGTTGTATTTAGAGCATGTGGCAAGTGTGCATTTGCATCACTGGATTTCTGTTTTTTTAATGCCAATTTTTCTGTATTTTACCTATTTGTAGAAGTCTAAATACCGTGTACATAGTTGTACGCAGAAATACTCCGACACAAGCTGCGTGGCCTCCCGTATCTCTAAATGCACCTCTAGCCTCGAATTCTCTGTCGCTCTTTTTCATGCCATCGTAAACTCCGAGATGGCTCGAAGGCGTGAAAGCCATACTGTCTGCCTTAAGATGAAAAAAGGTTTTTCGCGCGACGATACGGATTTTACGAGAATTCGATTCTCTCTCTAGATTTCTGCTCGCGAGGGAAATAAAAGGAAAACTTCTCCCGGGATTCATGCAGAAGCTCTTGGACCTACGTCGAGTGTCTGAAGCTCGATGCACATAAGTAACACCTTGCCTGCTGCAAGGAAGGAACTTCTCGGGGAATTGGTTGTTGCCGTCACGGTACTTCTAGGTGCCAAACTTCTCGCAGGCCCCCCTTCCCCTTCAGAGTCTGAGGTTACACAGGACCTCCCTCTGCGGATTACCCTAGACGTAGCTAGGGAATCGGTTTTGGCTACCCACTCCAGGAGCCGAATAATCGGACAGGTACTTCGAGGAAGAAGTCTGATTTGAGTCACCGTTTGGCGGGAGGACCATATCAGTCTGCTGGTTTTTAACCATTTAAAACAAACTCCACGGGAATGTCATGGAGGTTAAAACATGTTAACGGAGTACGCCTCTTTGGAGAAATTAGTGGGGGTGGGGAGGGCAGTAAAAGGGTCAGGAAAACACAAAAACAGCAGGAAAGCTGAAGGTGAAAGCCTTCGGAAATACATAAAAACAGGGTTGATGTGGTAAAACCTTTTATAGATAGAGAAAAAAGCCTTAAAAGACAGCGAAGAGTGTATTGGTGTGGTAAAGCCTTTAGGAATAGAGGAAAATTGAGGGAGTGGGGGACAAGTCTTCATAAATACAGAGGAAGATGGAGCATGAGGCTAAAGCCTACAGAAAAGGAAATGAGAGGAATAACGCATTAAAGGAATTATGATAAAAAATAAGATGTGAATGATAGAAATAAAGAAAAATTTGAAAAAAAACAATGAATGAAGAAAAATGATTAAGAAATCATTCTTCACGAAGTGAGGTTCCTGGTACTATGAAATCACGTATCAGAGATCACAAAAGTGATTCAGGAATAAGAACTCAGACACGCAAAAGTTCGTGCTTCAATACTGGCCAAAATAGGGCAAAGAACTTTGTCTAAACAATGAGGTCCTTTTCACCAAGTGGTCAATTTTGACGGAAAAAGAGGACTTACATAACTATGAACCAGTATGAAAGCTATAAAAGAACCTCACAAAGGCCACCTTTACAGTCAGAACTCAATGAATATTCCGAAATTTAAGAGAGAGCAAAAAGAGGAAAATCTATACGGCTCTGGTAAGAGCCACGCTCGTGTACCCCGCCTTCAAGCTCTTCTCTGCCTCGCAAACACAGAAGAGAAACCTAGAGCCAATGCCGAAGAAAGGTGTATACCTAACTACTGATAGACGCAGAATATAGAGAAGAAGAACTGCACAGAATGGCGAGTATGAAACCCATAAATAAAGTTATAAAAGAACAGACAAAGAAGCTGAAAGTAAAAATAATAGAAGGAAATATATAAGATCAACGACAACAGAAGAGCAAGAAGCCATGCGAGAATCCCGAGCTTCACAAATCTTATGGAGAACGGAGAAGAAGCGCCAATTTATCGTGATAAAGAGCGAAAAAAACGGAAAAGAGGACAACACCAGAAAGTGGAAACGCAACAAGATTAAAAGGAAACCCCGATGATGAGAAATAGATCAGATAATGACTAATAAATCTCCAATTTAGGACAATTGAACGGGAAAAAAAGAAGAAACATGAAAACTAAACTCATACCTAAATAAACAGAGTTAAACAGGGGGCCTACAGGCCTACAGCAGGTTCCGACGCTTCCTGGATGCCGTGGTCGAGGTCGACGGCCATTTTATTGAATATAATGAATAGTAAAATAGTAAAAGTTTTTAACGTGAAATTTGGTGATATTTATGGATAAATGAACTATCTTGAGAAAGGGAGCAGATGTTGAAGAACTTTAGCATATTATTTTATTGGACGGACGCGTTTAGCTACAACTCGTAAATTCTTCAGACATATTAGTTGAAATGCCACAAGAAATCGATTTATATATTAGAATAAACGGTAACGAACACATTAACAAATAACACGTGGAAAAGTAGGCAGAGGGCATAATAATAGTTTACAAATGTACTAATAATCATTTGAGCGGGGAAGAACAGGTGGAACTTCATTAACGTCATGGCGATAGTCGAGGAAACTCTCTCATTAAACTGACTTGTGAATGGGATTAAGTATTTTTCTCTCGGCGATTTGCCACTTGAAGAGAATAGATCAAATGCCCCTCGTTGGTCGGTTATATCCTCTTGTACTCGAAAGTTTTTAATGCGAATTAAGAGTAATTTTTGTTGCTTTTCTCTTGTACGTGTTTTCGGCGTTCGATTACTAAGGTGATATGTCATCCTTCATGAAAGTACTGTTTCTCTCATTCCAGAAACAGATCGATCCGTTATTTGGATTCTGGTATAGATATTGTTTTTCTTATGATAGGAGTTAAGGTCCATCTAGTGTAATGTATATAGTCAAAGCAACGTTTTTTTTCGGCATTTGCTGTCTGTATTGTTCGGGTACTAATTCCCTTTATTATTCCCTCCTTCCTCTGTTGATATACTGTGCTCATAGTTTCTTGTAGAAGATTTTGATACTGTTTTCCTTGTCTCTTTTTAAAGCGCTATAGGCTCTGTACAATAACACATGTCCATTTTCTTCCTTAAAGCTGACTACAGCGTGGTTACTGAATAGGTTGTTAACGAGTATCTTGGCGATTCTCACGAGCTCACTATGCGTTTCTTTCCATGTTGTGTAGTGGGTGAAGGCATGATTGATTTAATTACGCTTTCCAACCAACTTGTTATGACGAATATATAATTCCCCAATTCAAATACACAAATATATAAGGGGCGATTTGATTGAAGTTGACACGGTTGCTCGCTGCCTCAGTGTACACGGTTCGAATCCCACCCCAGCGCTTATATTTTCAAAGTAGGAAATAATTATTTCAGAAGGAAAATTATTCCGTTTTCTCTTCCTTGCGATAGAGTGTGGATATATATATATATATATATATATATATATATATATATATATATATATATATATATATATATATATATATATATATATATATATATATATATATATATATATATATATTTGGGTGGTGCAAAAAAAACAAAATTTTAGTTTTTTATATCCACATGCCTGATTATATTACCACATTCAACAGTAGGTCACATACTTAATTTCATCAAATTTGAACAATAGTTACTGGTCGCTATATGGATAACAACTTATTAGTCTGCTGGTAAATTAATTTTGGGGATAAAAATGAACAGTCTTTGCAAATACTAGTTTATTTGAACCACACTCTTGGTTTTTAAAGACATTTTTTTAAAAATTATTTATATTAAAGTGAAAAGAAAATAGTTAAATGGCAAATGATTTCTTTTTGACACAAATTTTAACTAAAATTGCTGATTAAAAATTGATCCTTTTGAGCATGAAGGTAAATGTTTGTGATGTTTTGCCACAAGTCTGAGAAACAACTGTTTCTGTTCTTCATCTTTTGCTATAATATGAATATATGGTTTGATAAGTGCAATACCTCTTCCTGCTGGATCGTTAACAACCATTAAGTTAATCGCCCGACGTTGAAATTCTTGAAAGCACGTATTCTCTTCCCAAGAACTTGGGTTAGTGTTCAGGAATGTATCCTCTGCAAACTTGTATCCATCTATCATTAAGAGACTGAAGATAAGCTTAGTTTTTTGAATTACCAGTTCATGCAAGTCCAAATCCTCGATGTTTTATGTAAGATTCAATCGGCGAACAACTTTGGTGTTTTCTTTACGTTGGAGATTGGAGACCATCTTCTGTTTGTTCTCAGCGTTAATTCTAGGATCGAAAAATGCAAGACTAACAAGATGTTCTCCAAGATACCAAAGGTGTATGTGAAGTGCTGTGGTTGCAAAGTTTTAAGAAGTAGAATGTCATTTAAAGAACCATTAATTCCAAAATGGGCTTCATTCCAAAAACGCGAGTAGACCAAAGCAATAAAAAGAGAGCACTCTGTAATATTACCCTTTTCACGTTCCGTTAGGTTCAGTTGAAGCTTAAACAAGTATATTTTCAGGACATATATGGCCTTAGCCATGACGAGCCGCTCCTGGGGCTCTTAATGTAACTTTTGTCCTATCAATGACCCCAAGAAAGATGAGATTATGTCTCAGAAATTCTTAATAATCGTCACACAACTGACGAGATTTCAAAGCTTCCTGAAAATATGGGACCATTTCTCCTCGAAGATTATGCAGTACTGGATTAACGAAAAAACTGCTATCCGCCTTTAAAAAAGAATCCTTTTATCAGTGACGACCATTGTTCTTTAAAACTTCCAAAAGAGACTCCTCTTTGGACCACTTGTCGGCCCAAGTAAAATATTGCAAGCACATGACAACATAATTTCAAAAATATGATGACGGCACGCAATCAAAACAAGCTCTCTTCCTAATACTTTCTAAATTATGCTACAGTCTGCTTTTTGGAGGCCTGTATTTGATGCAGTAATGCAAATACAAGGCATTGAACTTCGTCACAAAGATTCCAGTCATTAATTGATTAAATTCATACCATAGCCGGTTATTCTCCTGTTGCTCGTGTTATTTTTGGCACACCAAGAAGTTTTTCCATTCCATTTACAGAAACTATTATTGCAATTTGTTCCTCTGTTTCCTTTGTCCCAGTTAAGAAGGATCGGTCCTTCAACAGGCAACGAAGCTTTGTCTTTATTGTATGTTGCCTCTCTTACTTGCTTTCTGGAACGTCGTATAGAACTCCTGGAAAGAGTGATAGCTGCAATATCCTAAACCAAAGCTTGTGCTATTGATCTAGCAACCATTGTTGTTTTTAAATCCGTAATATTTGCACGATCAAGAACAGCAGCCACACCTGAAGTTGTAAAGATATTTTTTGAATTTGAAGGACTACATTGTGCATTCTTTTTCCTAGGTGAAGAAGGTGGACAAAACTCTTTGTCTACCGCAATTAAACTTTCTCCTTCAGATGATGATGTATTGTAAAGCCTTCTCATGTCGATATCTTTTGCGGGATTCCTTGGCTGAAGTAATCTTTTTACGGCACGAGATACTGCAGGAGAAAATGTTCTCTCTCTACATCAACAGAAATTGGCGGTCTACTACATTTAAAGCATTTTTTGAGGCTATGTCAAAAGTTTCGAAAGAGTAGATTCGAAACTACGCTCATTCATTCTAAATGAGTACAGTTCGGTTTTGCGGTTCTTCTTCAAAGAAAGGGATTCTTCATACAACCTTGAGAGTTTCGTACCGAATGAGTCTATTCGCTGTGTGGGAATATGGCCTCTTTTCCATACATTTAGGACTTTTTGCCATGCGAGGTTGTAACTTTGCGTCAAAGTCATTGACTCCACTTGATGGTGGTACTGAACAACACGAAGCACATCACCACATGCTGATAGTATTGCATATAAAGGCTCACTAGTAGAATGTCTTAAAAGCCAGACTGCCACAGATGAACGAGTACTTCCATCCATAATCTGAAACAACAGAAATAAAAATATGTTGTAACTGAGTGAGCTCACGGTTCCCCTCCATTCAGTTCTACTTAGAAGATATTATTTTATACTCTAAAATATCTAAATATTCAATATTTATGAAAGAATAAGCTTTTATTTTATTAAATAATTAGGCTCCTGTGTTTGTAAAAAAATGACGGCAGTCATGCTTAATTAAATTTTATATATATATATATATATATATATATATATATATATATATATATATATATATATATATATATATATATATATATTTATATATATATATGCGAATTAAAATATGAACATAAAGTGTGTTAACATATAATTCAATTATTCTTTAAGTAAGTCTGATATTGATAAACAAAAATGCCAATTATTTATGCACTGAATAAACAAAGTATATTACTTACCTAAATAATTATATATATATATATATATATATATATATATATATATATATATATATATATATATATATATATATATATATATATATATATATATAGCATAAACCAGCACTTGTATTCACTTGTATTACGTCAACTGTTAATGTTTAAAACTACAAATGAACAATTAATCAATCCTCGCTGACTTATATAGGAAATGGTGCGATTGCATCACCATTTAAAAGGAGGGGGCGTTATTGAGTCAGCACTTTACAAATGAGCTCAGATATCAACAAGCTGAAACAGCAATTATTATTACATCATACGCCGTGGATGTTAATATCATTCCACTTTTCAGATAATTCAATATCTTGATTTTTTTGCGAATTATTGTAATTCATAAGGAATGAGTTATCAATGACAAATATATGATAGTATATAAGTAACAACAAATAAATGCCCACTATTAAAAAGTTCCAATATTTTGACTAAAATTTTAAAATATGGAGACACATAGCGACCTCTAAATATTCACCAATTTAGTCAATATTTTGCATTAGCTCTTTTAACATATTATAGCATATTTTTAGCCATGTGCAGAAAATTCCCAACTGATTTTAACTTTTTTAATATATTTTTGGACCACCCTATTATATATATATATATATATATATATATATATATATATATATATATATATATATATATATATATATATATACATATATATATATATATATACATATATATATATATATATATACACTCCATCACAAGAAAAAGGAAATTGAATTATTCTCTTTCGGAAATAGTTATTTCCTACTTCAAAAAAATCAGCGCCGGAATGGGATTCAAACCGAGCACAATGAGGCAGCGAGCAACCGTTTTGACCTCAATTAAACCGCCCATTATATATTTGTGAATTTGAATTCGAGAATTATATATTCGTCATAATAAGTTGGTTGAAAGCGTAATTAAATCAATCATGCCTTCACCCACTACACAACATGGAAAGAAACGCATAGTGAGCTCGTGAGTGACGTTATCTCTTTGACGTTATTTTCATTTCTTATAGTCATTAGTCTTTTGTGACGTATGTGAATGACGTCATCTTTTTGACGTTATTTTCATTTCCTCTTCTTCGTAGTCTTTTCTGACGTATTTGATTGACGTCATCGCATTAACGGCATTTTCATTTCTTCTAGCCAGTAGTCTTTTGTGACGTAGGTGAAAGACGTCATCTATTTACGTCATTTTCATTTCTTCTTTGCGTATTCTTTTCTTACCAATTTGAATGAAGTCATATCTTTGGCCTCAACTTCATTCTTCTCGTCCATAGTCTTTTGTGACGTATTTCAGTAAAGTTATATCTTAGTCGTCAGGTTCATTTCGTCTAGTGCGTAATCATTAGAGACGTCATCTCTTTGACGGCATTCTCATTTCTTCTACTCCGCACTCTTTTGCTTCCTGATCTGATTACGTCATCTCAGTGACGTAATTAAGTACGACGTTGCCTATATGACGTCATGTAAATACAAAAAGTGAATATTATTAATTATAATCAAAATATCTACATTCGGGAACACGAAAAGCAACATCGTCTCAAAACGGTTCAGAAGAACTCGGTTGTTGTATGGGGAGGGGATGACGGTGGGGGGGGTTAAGTTGTTTCGATTTTCCCAGTCACTAACGTTCTAAGTAATCTCCCTTTTGAATAATTGGGTTTTGCGCATCTCACGCACATTTTCCCTCTCCCCAACTTCACAAATGTAAATCTTTCTGTTAGCAAAGGGTGGAGGATTGTGGAGGCTGTATGTGGGATTAAGCACCCAAATGAAACCGGGAGATATAGCGCACCCTCCCGGCCACAGCGTGCGTCTCGCTAGATGGATGTCGCCAGGAAAGTAAGAAGGACGTGCCAGAAACATCTCGAGATAAGTAAATTCTTGTTGGGATAGCGCGATGAACATCCTGAGGAAATGTAATTCTTGGTGAGTTTGCGCCAGAAACATCGCGATGTAAGGATATTCTTGGTGGGTTCACGCCAGGAAATTCCTGAGGTTAGAAAATTCTTGGTGAATGGTGCCAGAACATCTCGATTAGTGAGAATATGTGTTGGATGACACCAAGAACATCCTGAGGGAAAAGGATTTTTGGTGAGATAGCGCCAGCAACATCCCAAGGGAAGGGAATTCTTGGTGGGATCGCACAAGGGACATCCCGAGCGAAGTTAGTTCTTGGTATGGATGGTGTAGGAGAATATCATAATGCCCCCAAGTTTTGCACACCTCTCTTCCGGGCGGACCGCTTATCAACCCTTTCCCTTCCGGCCCAACATCTGGTGGTCTTCAGCTGGAAGAAAACATCGGCCATTTCAGCTAATCACTGAGTTTCTTTCCCGACTATTTATCAAAAAATGGGAGCCAATATTCGCTTTGGATATTTGCCGGAAGTTTTCAAAGGACAGAGTGGAGTAGCTTGTCATCTAATCTCCCTCCAGTGCGCTAAGAAACTCTCTCGAGTTTCGAGTATAAAAGACGAATTCTTTTACCCCTCAGTAGTAGAGCTTGCACAGGGTCTGGCGAAAAAGAAATACCATCTATCGGCGTAGTGGTAATTTGCAGAAGCATCAAGTCTTTAGAGGCAAGATTGGTCCCAGTTAGGGAGGCTCCTTATCCCGTTGGTCTGCAAGGCAGTGCGGACCCAAGCTCGTATTCACGTGTAAGGGCTGAAGCTACAAACAGCCTCACTCTGGTTCCGTAAGCGAGAAAACTACATCTTACCTTTTCTCCGTGACTCTACGTGGCGATAGGTCACTCCCCCTCTCCAAAGAGGCACCCAAGATTCCTCGGAGTTCACGAGCGTGTGACCCTCTGTAACAAGAGGCTACCGTCACCGCCTTCTTACAGCTTAATCATGACGGAATTGTGGGATCAGGTCGGTCCCTGCAGAACCTACCTGATTGTCTTCACCCTTATCTCACCACCTTCACTCACCAGCGCCAGCCGAACTTCAGGTTCCAAGGTAACTCTTCCCTTTCACATTCCCCGATTTCACCGCGAAGCTTACCAGCATTACAAGTGTATAGGGATTTGTATGGTGAATAGTAATTTGCAAGCCAAGTGCGATATCCGAGATTGATTTATTAATTTATCTCTCTAAGCACATTATTTATATATATATATATGATATATATATATATATATATATATATATATATATATTCCTATTCAGTGTTCATTAAAACTTTATTTTCATATTGTTGAGTATCTAAATTCCTTTGAGGCGTTTGCTGACAAAGTTCATTCCAATCCCTCCGTAGCTAACCTCTAATACTCTGAGTCAATAAACCCATTCAGGACACGGGCCGAACGAAGTATAAGGAGTAGTACGACGACCCCTCCGCATTCGGGATAGTAGGATATATATATATATATATATATATATATATATATATATATATATATATCAGAGTCAGGGAAAACGCCAACCACCCCTCGGCCTATTGCTGGACAGATGGGAAGGAAATTCTTGGTGAGATGGCGCCAGAAACCTTCTGAGGCAAGGTAATTCTTGTTGGGATCGATCCAGAAACATCGCAATGTAAGGATATTCTTGGTGGGTTCGCGCCAGGCACATCCTGATGGTAGGAAACTTTTGGTGAGATGGCGCCAGGAAAATCAAGAGGGAACGGTACTCTTGTTGAGATGGCGCTAGTGACATTTCGAGGGAAGGGAATTCTTGACGAAATGGTGCCAAGAACATCTCGATGGATGGGAATATGTGTTGGATGACACCTGGAACATCTCGAGGGTAGTGAATTTCTGGTGTGATGGCGCCAGGAACAATCTGAGGGAAGAGAAAATCTTTTTGAGGTGGTGATAGTGACATTTCGAGGAAAGGGAATTCTTGGTGGAATGGTGCCAAGAACCTGCTCAGGCAAGGAAATTCTTGTTGGGAAGCCGCAAAGAACATCCCGAGGTAAAACTATTCTTTATGGGATGGAGCCAGGAACATCCTGAGGGAAGGCAATTCTTTGTTGGATCGCACCAGAAACATCCCGATGTAAGGATATTCTTGGTTGGTTCGCGTTAGTTAAATCCTGAGGGAAGAGAACTCTACTTGATATGGCGCTAGTGACATTTCGACGGAAGGGAATGCGTGGTGTGATGGAGCCAGAAACCACCTTAGGCAAGGGAATTATTGGTGGGATGGTGCCAAGAACGTCCGCAGTCAAAGGAATTCTTGGCGGAAAGCCACAAAGGACCCTCCAAGGTGAGGTTATTTTTTGTGGGATGGAGCCAGGAACCTCATGAGGGAACGGAATTATTGGTGGGATGGCGCCAGTAAAATCCCTAGGTGAAGGAATTCTTGGTTGGATGGAGCCAGGAACATCTGCATGGATGCGTATATGTGTTTGATGACACCAGAAACATCCCTAGGGTAGTGGATTTCCAGTGGGATAGCACCAGAATCAGACTGAGGGAACGGAATTAATAATGGGCTGGAGCCAGGAAAAACCTGAGGCAAGGAAATCCTTTGTGGGATGGTGTCAGGGAAATCCTGAGGGAAGTGACTTCTTGGTGGGCTAGAGCCAGGACCATCTCAATGAATGGGAATTTCTTAAGGATGGCACCTAGTCTATCTCAATATAAGGGAATACTTGTTGGTGTGGCGCCAGGAACATCTCAAGGAAAGGGAATTCTTGCTGGGATGGCGCCAGTGACGTACAAAGAGAAGGGTATTTTGGTGTAATGGATCCAAGAACATCTGAAGGACGGGAATTTTTGGTGAAATGGTGTTAGGAACATCCAAAGACAATAAAATTCTCACTGGGAACGGGCCAGGAACAACCTGTGGGAATGAAATTCCTGGTTGGGTGGCACCAAGAACATCCTGAGGGAAGTGAATCTTGTTTGTATGGTGCCACGAGAACCCCAATGTAATGGAATTCTTAGTGGAATGGCACCAGGACCATCCCGAAGGAAGGGAATTCCTGATGGGGTAGCACCAGCAACATCCCAAGAGAACATCCCGTGGAAGGAAATTCGGATTTGGGTGGACACAGGAACATACAAAGGGAAGGGATGTCTTGGTTGCATGGTGCAGGAACATCCCGATGTGAGGGTATTTCCTCAGGAAAATCCAGAGGGAAATAAATTCTTGGTAAGTTGGCCCCAGGAACATTCTGAAGGAAGGGATTTCATATTGGGATGGAACCAGGTCAGGTACATCCTGAAGGAAAGGAATTATTGGTGGTATGGCGACAGGAAGGTCCAAAGAGAAGGATATGTTGGTGTGATAGACCCAAGAACATCCTGATGGAAGGGAATTTTTTGCGGAATGGTGTCAGGAACATGACGATGTAAGTGATATTCCTTGGTGGGATGGAACCAGGATCGTCCCGATGGGAGGGAGTTCTTGGTGGGATGCTGCTAGGAACATCCTGTGCGAAGGTTATTCTTGGTGAGATGGCACCAAAAACATCTTGAAGGAAGGGAATTGTGTCGAGATAGCGCTAGTAACATTCTGACTGAATGGAATTCTTGGTGAGATAGCGCCAGGAATACCTTGATGAAACTGATTTTTGGTGGGTGGCGCCAGGAACATCCCGATGCAAGGGAATTCCTGTTAGGATGGCGCTAAGAAAATCCCGAGTGAGGAAAATTCTTGGTGGAATGGCTACAGAAACATCCTGAAGGAAGGGAATTCATGGTGGGATGGAGCCAGGTACATCTTGAAGGAAAGGAATTCTTGGTCGTATGGCGCCAGGAACGTCCAAAGAGAAGGATATTTTGGTTTGATGGAGACAAGAACATCCTGATGGAAGGGAATTCTTTGCGGAATGGTTTCAGAAACATGCTGATGTAAGTTATATTGCTTGGTGGGATGTAACTAGAAACATCCCGAGGGGAGGGTATTCCTGGCGGGATGGCTCCAGGAACATCCGGAGGTAATGAAATTTTGGGTGGGAAGGCACCAGGAACAACCTGTGGTAAGGGAATTATTGGTAGGTTGGCACCAGGAACATTCTAGTGATAGTAAATCTTGTTTGTAAGGTTCCAGGAGCATTACAAGTTAATTGAATTCTCAGTGAGATGGCAGAGAAACATTCCGAGGGAAGGGAATTCCTGGTGGGATGGCACCAGCAACATTTCAATAAAGGGGAATTTTGTTGGGACGGGAATTCTTAGTGGGCTTGAGCGAGGAATCGCCCATGTACAGGAATATGGGATTGGATGGACACACGAACATCCTAAGGGAAGGAAATTCTTGGTTGCATTGCCTAGGCACATCCTGCTGGAACGGAATTCTCGGTGGGTTGGCGCCAGAAAGATCCTGATGGAAGTGAGTTTCCCTCAGGAACATCATGAAGGAAGGGAATTCATGGTGGGATGAAGCCAGGAACACCTTGTGGGAGTTTTATTCTTAGTGTGGTTGCACAAGAAACATCTTGACGAAAGGGAATTGTTGTCGAGAGAGCGCCAGTAGCATTCCGACTAAATGGAATCCTAAGTGAGATGGGGCCCGGAACACCAGGATGGAAATGAATTTTTGGTGGTTGGCGCCAGGAACATCCCGGTGTAAGTGACTTCTTGTAGGGATGAAGCCAAGAAAATCATAAGTGAGGGAAATTCTTGGTGGGATGGCTCCAGGAACATCCTGAAGTAAGAGACTTCATGGTGGGATGGAGCCTCGAAGATCCTGATGGAAACGATTTCTTGGTCTGATGGCGCCAGGACGTCCAAAGAGAAGAGAATTTGGAGTTTGATGGAGCCAAGAACATCCTGATGGAAGGGAATTCTTTGTGGGATGGTATCATGAACATGCCGATGTAAGTGATATTGCTTGGTGGGATGTACCCAGGAATTTCCCGAGGGTAGGAATTTCTTGTCGGGATGGCGCCAGGAACATCCCAAGGGAAGGGAATTTTCGGTGGCACGGCATGAGGAACATCCAGATGGAGGGGAATTCTCAGTGGGATGTCGGCAGGAACATCTCGTGTATTGGTATTCTTGTATGGATGTAGACAGAAACAACCCAGGTAAAGGGAATTCTTGGTGGGTTGGCGCCAGGAACATATCCCTGGGAGGGAATTCATTATGGGATGGCGCCAGGAACATCTTGATGGAAGTAAATTTTTGGTGCGATAGAACCAAGAACATACCGAGGGAAGGGAATTTTGGTGAGATGCCGCCAGGAACATCCTAATGGGAGGTAATTCGTCGTGGTACTGCGCCAGAAACATCTCGATAGCTGGAAATTCTTGGTTGGATGGAGCCAGCATTATCCCGACGAAATGGAATTCTTGGTGAGATGAAGACAGCATCATCCCGACGAAATGGAATTCTTGGTGAGATGGAGCCAGTATCATCCCAACGAAATGTAATTCATGGTGGGATAGAGCCAGGAATATCCTGAGGGAAGGGAATTCATCCTGGTATGGCGCCAGGAACATCCCGATGTATAGGAATTCTTAATTGGATGGCGACAGGAACATCCTGATGAATCTGAATTCTTATGGGACGGAGCCAGGAATAACCCAACGAAAGGGAATTTTGGTGGGATGAAGACAGGAACATACCGAGGAGCGTAATTTGTGGTCGGATTGTGCCATGAACACCTTGAGGGAACTGAATGAGGGTGAATGAGTTGGGTAGTTGACTGGTGAATAAACCAGCGACTTCGGTTGTTCCTGACCACGCGAACTCTGATCATTTGAAGGCCCATGTTGATGTCCCTCAAAGGGGTGTCGACCCTGTAGTGAAAGCAAAGAGTAGCGATGTGGATGAAGTAGAAGTCGTGGCTCGGAGTCCCCGGGATGGTGTAGTTCACGTAGTGGTAGCAAACCATCGCAGCCGAGTGGAGGGCGAGTTTGAGGATAGGAGTTTTGCTTCAAGGTACGAATTAGAGTCTTTCCTCTTGGAGCAAAGAATAAGTCAATGTAAGAAAGATGCTTACAAATGATAAAATGAAGAAATTATAAAAAGGAAGAAGTAAAATTGTAAAATACATTCAAGGAGAAAGATTTCATAGCGGAGAATTTTCTTAAGGAGAGAGAACGTTTTAATAAGGAGATAAACGAGAGAAAAGAGACAGGAAAGAAAGGGTCAATGGACGAATGAGGAATTGTAAATAAAAGGGATTAGTCTAGTGCTGAAGCTTCTAAGGACAGGGGAATGACAGAATAGAAAAGAAAATGAAAAAAGATTAGTGAAATTTCTTGTGGAAATTGCCCGAAGGTTAGAGCGTAAATCGAGGTCGCTTTTGGAAACTGACTGCTGAACTTGACCACGCAGTATGGCACCGAAATCTCAGCCTTAGAGACATCGGATGTGGATTAGTTAACTCAAGTATGAATCGAAAGCATCTTTCGGATATAATGAACGTTTAGCGATTATGACGAAGCTTCTTTAATGAATTTTGACACACGAAAATTTTGTCAAGGCTTTATGTTTTTAGACAGAGGACGGGTATGAGTTTGGAGATTACCTTCTAAGGAATTTGACGTAAAAGGCTTAAAACTAATGTTCAAACAAGATTACGTTTGTTTCTCTTATGGGGTGGAAGGTGGGGGGTGGGATTGAGAATGTTACGAGTTCAGAGTTACTTGTGTGGGTCGACAATATAAACTCGGGAAAAATCTATTCTTTTCTTAAAGAAAGACTTCTACCAATGTAGTTAAATATTTAGCTTCTGAAAAGGAAAGTTGTTTAGCTTCTCTGGAAGGTGGGGCTGTCTGTCATACTGCAAAGAGGACAACAGAATGGCAGGACCAGGGAGGATTAAAGGACTTCCTTGGGCGATTCATACCAAGGACATGAACCAAATAGACAGGAAACTTTAACTAAAAGTTCCCCAAGTCAAGGCAACAAGTTCAGAATTGGCTAAAGTCTTTAGACGCCAAACATGGTAGAAATACCGAAAGCTGCAATCACATAACTTAATACATCCAAGACCAGGCGAATAAGCGCCTGTAGAAGACGCTGAAGGGACGTCCAAAAATTATAGATAAAGAACTTTCATTGTCTAAATTGTATTTCATTCTTTAAATTTACTAATAAAAACAATTAACCGCCTGTCTATTTATTTCTTGCTCATCCCCTTTTTCACCTCTCTCTCTCTCTCTCTCTCTCTCTCTCACTTTCTCTCTCATTCTATTATTTATCCACCTGTTTGTGAATCTCGTTTTCATCTGAAGTAAATCGGCCATTTTTCCTTACCTCGACTTCTCTGTTTTATTCCGTTCGAGTCATTTCCCTCGTTGGTTGCCATTTTTCTCTTAAATTTCGAAATTATAAACGCAGCCTCGCCCCTTGGGGACCCCACGATGAAGTTCTGTCTGTTGTGCCGAGGTTAGACAAGTTTTAGAGTGTTGCACACCACCTTGCACCGATCCCCCAATAACGCCCTTCCTTAGACCATTCAGCCAACTACTTTCCCCCTTTTCACATTCCCTTATCTCAACACTTTCTTTACGAGTATTCCAGCACAAACCTCTGGGGAGATGACATCATTGGATTACCCTTTTTTATTGTAATAAATTAATTATGGTGGAAGAATTCCCGTGCCACTAATTAAGAGACGCCTTCGTGTCCTTGTAACGGAGTCCGAGAACAACCCCGGGGGAAAAAGAAAGCTCTGAAATGGCACAACAACACATGGGAACTGCTTTCATTTGCTAGCTTATTCCGGGGGCAGCAGTTTAATTTTTTAAGAGAAGAAAATTAGTGGTGAGAGGAACTGCGGCTCTGCTGCCTTCCCCCCCCCCCCCCAGTTCTAGAGTCCTTGTAGCTAAATGTCGGAATTGATTAGCGCTATTTGATAATAATCAATCTCATGTTTTTTGTTAAATAAATTATATATAATTTAGTTACTTTAAGTGCATCCACCCCTCCGTGAAGGGGTATCTTCATCCCCCCTCTCTCTATCAGGTGACTTGGTCAGACCGGATTAACCATTCTTCTAAGACACCAATTAGGGATATCAATTGACCTCGATCCATAAAGAAATGATCCTTATTTGTGTCCAACTCTTAAAAGGACTGAGGATTATAAGGAGGTGGCTGTGGTCAGGAGCAGAGCTGTGGATTAACAAAGGTTAAAAAGGACAAACCAGATTAAAAGAAGATCTGGGCAAATTAAGAGGCAGGAAAGATTCATTATATCTTTTCACACATATACACTCCTGTGTGTCTGTTTGTGTGTGTGTCTAAGATCTCACACCAATATTTCCTCTTTTCTCTGGATATTTTTTCCGTCTTGCAAATAGGTTATCTGCGCCTATCAATGCCCTCTTCCAACAAGGGGATATCAGCTATAGGTTGGGCAACCTTGTTGTGGCTAACATCTGGAGGATTGGGTGTCCTACCGTCCTCAATGCCTGGGGGATCTGCGACTGTCTTCCACACACCCGCACTCTTCGCCTCTTCCCCACTCTCCTTACGGATCTCTACTTACTAACTCTCATTCGGATATTCCCTCGTTGGTCGTTTCCTTTTATTCCGAGAGGGAAAGAATTGGTATTTTAAAGCGATTTGAAGAAATTTAAAGATGAAACTAAGAATTTTAAAATCTTGAAATTAAAGCGATTTTAATAAAAAAAATTAAATCTTTTATTTGCCGCAATCGCAATTAAATCTCAATTTCGACGACGCCGAAATTTCTTATTTTAAATCGTAAATTTTTTATAGCAAATTTTGTCCTCTTGAGATTTTGATCTTCCCTTATTTTTGGATGTTTTCTTATTCAATTAAAATAAGAAACCAAATTTGTTCGTATCTTCGGCACTTTGATCTCCACTTTGTTTTTAAATACAGTATTTGAGTTGCACTATCTCTTTTTAAACAAATCTCGTGCCAAACGTGGCATTGTTTATTCCATCACATGTTTTGATGTGTAAAAGTATACAGATGTAGGCCAGTCATGTAAAGATGCATACAGGTAGGAGTTAAAAAAGCTAATTTACGTAATTATAACCCACAGTTGCGCTGCCTGTACACCGGTCACCTTTTGAACATGTAAACAATTGAGGTCTTGCTCGTTCCATTTCAAACTCTATTAAACTGTTCAAGAAATATTTGAGTGTTTAAATTTCATGGACACCTTTAAAATAAAACTCGGTCGGTCTCTTTTCTTTAGATCCAATCATCATCCATAGAATTTATGTCCAAACAACAACAATATTTACTTAAAATTCCTCTTGGTCATTCTATCACTATTGGTAGTGAAATGACAAATGGAATTTAACATAAGAAAGTGTAGTGTACTTAGTATAGTTATGCGTAATCCAATGAATAATTAATTACAAACTGAATGGAAGAGTTTTAGGATGCGAGAGAGACTTAGGTGTCCTGGTAATTTCTGACTTCTGGCCTAGAAAGAACTACATCTAGAAATGCTAGGAATCAAGGTAATAGGGTATTGGGGTTGATTGGGAGGAGTGTAAGTAATAGGACGCGAATTGGTTTAAGCTAGACAAGTTTAGGTTTAGGAAGGAGATTGTTAGAAATTTGTTTACCTATGAATTGAATGGGCTCACTAGTCCTGTGATAGAAGCGTCCTCCATGTGGAGTTTTAAGAATAGATTGGATAGCAGTGGCGGATCCAGATAAAGATTTTGGGGTGGACTAACTAGAATTTCTCCCTCTCAGTAGACTGAGAAAAGGGCATTAGTAATTAATAATGGTTATCTTACACAACATTCATACTAAATAACAGAATCTCCCACAGGACAGCAATAACTTCATTGGAACCGATTTTCTTCCACGCATCAGAAACTTATGAGTTGTAGTTTCTGGACATCGGCTAAAATATAATACTGAATGTAATAATTATTTTTGAGATTTTCCTGAATTTTACACATGCTTTACATAGGATACATTCGATCACAACGGTTTAAAGAACTGTTTATATATATATATATATATATATATATATATATATATATATATATATATATATATATATGAATCCATTAAACCACATTGAAAAAGAAAACGGAATAATTTTTCCTTGCAGTAATATTTTTATTACCTTTTTTCGAAAAAATCCGTGTAGGGAATCGATTCGAACCAGACACACTGAGGCAGCGAGCACCGCTTTGATCACGGTTAAAAGTATGCCGATAGTACACTACGCTACTCAGAGAACCAAAAAATTCTCTGAATAGAATAGCTTTTAAGGAACACTTTCGCAAGCTCGAAAAAAAGGTAATAAAAATATTACTGCAAGGAAAAATTATTCCGTTTTCTCTTTCAATGTGGTTTAATGGATTCATTTTCATCATTCTCTCGTGCTACTTTCAGAGATATATACATTTCTATATCTGCCACGCGTTTAACTATTCCTCATTTATTCTTTGAATTCCCAATTAATTTTCTATTTCTTTCTTAGTCTGCGTTCGAGCTTGCGAAAGTGTTCGTTAAAACCTATTCTATTCAGAGAATTGTTTTGTTCTCTGCGTAGTGTACTAACGACATACTTTTAACTGTGATCAAAGCGGTGCTCGCTGCCTCAGTGTGCCTGGTTCGAATCGCTTCCCTACACGGATTTTTTCGAAAAAAGGTAATAAAAATATTACTGCAAGGAAAAATTATTCCGTTTTCTCTTTCAATGTGGTTTAATGGATTCATTTTCATCATTCTCTCGAGCAAATTATATATATATATATATATATATATATATATATATATATATATATATATATATATATATATATATATATATATATATATATATATATATATATATATATATATTAAATCCCAACATAATAATCTAAAAATATCAATTACCTGTAAATTTTCGCAATTCCTCCTTCCGAAATATTAAACACTTTCCATAAATTCATCATTTTCTTTGTCTGTTAAAATCTAACTTAAATTGTTTGTTTACTTCACGAATTGTATTTTCCAGTACCCGAAGAAGGGTGAAAAGTTCACCCGAAACGTTGTATCTATTAAGAAAACGAAATAAATTTCCCTTTATGCGTCCTTTCGTTCATTCTTCAAATATATATATATATATATATATATATATATATATATATATATATATATATATATTATTACATAACTGTTTCTGAAAAGTAGAATACAGATGTGGCTTAAAAAAATATATAAACATAATAAAAGGTTAATGACAGCATCTAATACACAGCATTGGTCGCTGTATTTCACCTGAACCTCAACCTCCTGTTGCTTTGGGCAAATACATCGATCAACGCCAGGCTTTGAGGCGTTCTTTACCCATAGTATTCAATAAGTACGTTTTCAGTAGTTTAAAGAATGAAAATGAACGCTCGGGTTCCACGTTTGAGACTGGAAGAGTGAGTAGAACTTAAAGAAGCCTGGCAGGTTTGGATACATTCGAGTCTCAGGCAGGGCGAAAGCAATTCCAACAGAGTTGAACTTGATTGTTGGACAGAACCAGCAGGCGGCCCCCGCGTTAAACAGGATCAAGGCCTTGTTATCAGCATCGTCGAGTTTTGCCTCCTCCAGTAAAGCAGCAACATCTTCGTGAACGCCTCTGAGCAGCTGTTTGATGTTGAAGAGGACCGGAATATTGTCGTCTCCGAACCATCTATGCATGTAACTCAGTTAAGACCTGGTCAATAAATGAAACATAGACAGTTTGCCAGCAAATATTCCTCATATGTCTGGTAAGGTACGTCGCTCGCTGCGTTTGCCACTTACAAACTTGAGGGACAGGAATAGTGTCTTGCGACGAGCAAATCTCCTGGAAAAGATCCTGTGCCTTCTTGAAGACCTCATAGAAGCTGGTCAGTGTACCTTCTCTTGTCTTGTTGAGATACTTCTCCACTTCACCGATCGGAGTATTTGCTGAGACTAGATCGACCGTAAAAGACTGAATTGCTCGGCTCGGCTCGACTCCACGGTGTGAGCTAGAACCGACTCAACAACGAGGAGGTCAATCAGAAAGCACGGCTCTCGGATTGCGATCAGTAAGAGTCCCGCCGTCGCGTCTCGTCCTCGAGGACGATTGCAATAGCCAGCCTGAATTAAATGACCACAAACAATGACTGCATCGCGCCATTGTGGAAGACGCTTGAGGAAAACACTCCGCTTTTCACTATGGGCTGATTAAAGGAAAAATTTGGTGGGGTATTGAGCCCTCTCACCCTGCTGGATCCACGATCTTTGGATAGATTCAACGATGGGGATACGCGATACTACTAAATTTGAAAAAAAAGCAGGAGTTGCCTCGTATAGGCCATTGCTTAGCCTTTCGCAGACCTCTTTTCTTATGCTCTTAATTAACCGAAAATGTCTTGGACAATAAAGACGATGACGCTGGGAATCAGAATTTTTTGTACTCTTGTTTTTTACCACTATCTTTATTCACGTGATTATATATATATATATATATATATATATATATATATATATATATATATATATATATATATATATACTTACACTAATTGCCCTATTGGACCACCACTTTGATGAATAACTATCCGTCTTTTTTATTCCAAACACACAAACGTTTTCTTATTTCATTAATGCCAATTTCTTGCCAAGATTCACGTATTTTGGTTTACAATTCTGGTTCAGTGAATTTTTCTCTCCGATCTCAGTAAACCACTTCTTTTATTAACTCTCAAATTGAGTAGTCCATGGGGTTACACTCTAGACTTTGCGGTCGCCACTCATTTTTCATTCTTAATCTTAGCGTATTGATAATTAGACACGACTTGTGGCGTCTCTTGTATGCGAAGGTGCTCCATCTTGTTGCTAAATGAAGTTATTTTCTTGATACAGGCGACGACAACGGGACAACAACTTTACTTTTCAGGAGTTCACTGTAATTAGCAGAAATCAGTTTTATCTTTTTAGTATCAATAAAATGAACATCTGTTTTGTCATTCCAAGAGACCCCTGCAGATATCATAACCTTTTTGCAAAATCTTGAAGTTTCATGATACGATCTGTGAATCGGAATTTCACACTTTTTACCACGCTCGTAGGCAAAATCATTTTTGCGGTTTCGCGGAAATTTTAAAATGATATTTTTTTTCATCTGTAAGGCCAATCTTTTTGAGTCCTTCCTCAACACGCCTTCTCGACATTTTTCCAGGAAATTCTCGAAATACTCTTTCAGTCTTCCATTCAGTTTCAAAGTCACAAGATTTAATGAGAATGAGATCTTCTTCTGATAGCATCATTATGTGCACTGATGAACTGTAAATAAAGATACCCATAATACGACATGTTAATTCCTTTAGGCTTTTGTAAGGAGGTGAAAACTCTTCGATGATATTTCACAATAAAAAAATATTTGATGTCGATATTTTTTATTTTTTTACCCATGTTCTTATATTTGTGAAGCGCAAGAAAAGTATTAAAGGTACCTAAATTGCGTTTTTTTATTCGAGAAAAGAAGATTGAAAGTATCTTGCATAGGAAAATGGTCATGAATAGGAAGGAGGTTACTGATATATTATTTTTTTTTAAATGCTTCATTTTTATGGGCCAATATATATATATATATATATATATATATATATATATATATATATATATATATATATATATATATATATATATATATATATATATATATACATTAGGGAAGTCCTCCCTCCCCAAAATTTAGTTTTTTATCTCCAAATGCCTCATTGTAGTTCCACATTGAACAGTAGGTCACATAGCCAATTTCATCAAAATCGAACAATAGTTACTGTTCGTTCGCTATATCGATCTTAACTTATTAGTCTGCTGGTAAATTAATTTTGGGGATAGAAATGAACAGTCTTTGCAAATACTAGTTTATTTGAAACAGATCTTCGTGTTGAAAGACAATTTAAAAAAAAAAATTGATATTAAAGTGAAAAGAAAATAGTTAAATATCAAATTATAACTAAAATTGTTGATTAAAATTGATCCTTTTGAGCATGAGGGAAAATGTTTGTGATGTTTTGCCACAAGTCTGATAAACAACTGTTTGTGTTCTTCATCTTTTGCTATAAGATGCATTATACGATTTGATAAGTGCAATACCTCTTTCTGCTGAATCGTTAACAACCATTAAGTTAATCGCTCGACGTTGAAATTCTTGAAAGCACGTATTCTCTTCCCAAGAACTTGGGTTAGTGTTCAGGAATGTATCCTCTGCAAACTTGTATCCATCTTCCATTAGGAGACTGAAGATTAGCTTAGTTTTTTGTGTTACCAGTTCATGCAAGTCCAAATCCTCGATGTTTTTTGTAAGATTCAATCGGCGAACAACTTTGGTGTTTTCTTTACGTTGGAGATTGGAGACCATCTTCTGTTTGGCCTCAGCGTTAATTCTAGGATCGAAAAAAAGCAAGACTAACAAGATGTTCTCCAAGATAGCAAAGGTGTATGTGAATGGCTGTGTTTGCAAAGTTTTAAAAAGTAGAATGTCATTTAAAGGAGCATTAATTCCAAAATAGGCTTCATTCCAAACACGCGAGTAGACCAAATCAATAAAAAGAGAGCACTCTGTAATATTTGCCTTTTTACGTTCCGTTAGTTTCAGTTGATGCTAAAACAAGTATATTTTCAGGAAATATATGGCCTTAGCCATCCAGCATACATGATGAGTTGCTCCAAGGTCTCTTACTGTAACTTTTGTCTTATCAATGCCCCCAAGAAAGATGAGACTATGTCGCAGCAATTCTTAATAATCGTCACACAACTGACGAGATTTCAAAGCTTCCTGATAATATAGGACCATTTCTCCTCGAAGATTATGCATTACTGGATTGACGAAAAAACTGCTATCCGCCTCTAAAAAAGAATCCTTTTTAAGTGACGATTATTGTTCTTTAAAACTTTTAAGGAGACTCCTCTTTAGACCACTTGTAGGCCCAAGTAAAATATTGCAAGCACATGACATCATAATTTGGAAAATATGATGACGATACGCAATCCAAACAAGCTCCCTTCCTAATACTTTCTCAATTATGCTACATGCTGCCTTTTGTAGCCCTGTATTTGATGCAGTTGTGTCAAATACAAGGCATTGAACTTCGTTACGAAGATTCCAGTCATTAATTGATGAAATGCATGCCATAGCCGGTTATTCTCCATTTACAGAAACTATTATTGCAATTCGTTCTACTGTTTTCTTTTCCCCGTCAATAGCAGGTAGTAGTTTTCCATCTCAGTTAAGAAGGATCGGTCCTTCAACAGACAACGAAGCTTTGTCTTCATTATATTCTGCCTCTCTTACTTGCTTTCTGGAATTTCGTATAGAACTCTTGGAAAGTGTGATAGCTGCAATATCCTGAACCAAGGCTTGTGCTATTGATCTAGCAACCATTGTTGCTTTTCTATTTGTAATATTTGCACGATCAAGAACAGCAGCCACACCTGAATTTGTAAAGATATTTTTTTAATTTGAAGGACTACATTGTGCATTCTTTTCCTAGGTGAAGAAGGTGGACAAAACTCTTTGTGTACCGCAATTAAACTTTCTCCTTCAGATGATGATGACTTGAAATCTGTATGAGCAGCAGCCTCTGCTTGATGTTTAGAAGTATATTATTTTTCTGTGTATTGTAAAGCCTTCTCATGTTGATATCTTTTGCGGGATTTCTTGGCTAAGGTAATCTTATTAAGGCACGACATAGTGCAAGAGAAAATGTTCTCTCTCTGCATCAAATGTAAGTGTAGGTCTTTTCATTTTTTACCACATTTAAAGCATTTTTTGAGGCTATGTCAATAGTTTCGAAAGAGTAGATTCGAAACTACGCTCATTCATTCTACATGAGTACAGTTCGGGTTTGCGGTTCTTCTTCAAAGAAAGGTATTCTTTATACAACCTTGAGAGTTTCCTAACGCAAGAGTCTAATCACTGTGTGGAAATACGGGCTCTTTCCCATACTTTTATGACTTTTTTGCAAGCGAGGTTGTATCTTTGTGTCAAAGTCATTGACTCCACTTGATGGTGGTACTGAACAACATGAAGCACATAACCACATGCTAGTATTCTTGCATATGAAAGCTCACTAGTCTGATGTACTAAAAGCAAGACTGCCGGAGATGAACGTGTACTTCAAGCCATAAACTGTAACAACAGAAATAAAAATTTATTGGTACTGAGTGAGCTCACGGTTCCCCTCCATTCAGTTATACTTAGAAGATATTATTTTATACTGTAAATTATCAAAATATTCAATATTAATGAAAAAATATGCTTTCATTTGACATAAATAAACAGGCTCCTGTGTTTGTAAAAAATGCTCGCAGCCATGCTTAAAATATATACATATATATATATATATATAAATATATATATATATATACATATATATATATATATATATATATATATATATATATATATATATATATATATATATATATATATATATATAGATTTGTGAAATAAAATATGAACATAAAGTGTGTTAACATATAATTCTAATATTCTTTAAGTAAGTCTGATATTGATAAAAAAACTGCAAATTATCTATGCACTGAATAAACAAAGTATATTACTTACCTAAATAATTATATATATATATATATATATATATATATATATATATATATATATATATATATATATATATATATATATATATATATACTTGCATAAACCAGCACTTGTATTCACTTGTATTACGTCAACTGTTAAACTTTAAAACTACAAATGAACGATTAATCAATCCTCACTGACTTATATAGGAAGTGGTGCGATTGCATCACCATTTAAAAGGAGGGGGCGTTATTGAGTCAGCACTTTACAAATGGGCTCAGAAATCAACAAGCTGAAACAGCAATTATTAATGCTTCATACGCCAAGTATGTTAATGTCATTCCACTTTTCAGATAATGGAATATCTTGTTTTTTTTTTGCAAATTATTGTAATTCATAAGGAATGAGTTATCAATGACAAATATATGATAGTATATAAGTAACAACCAATAAATGCCTACTATAAAAAGTTCCAATATTTTGACTGAAATTTAAAAATATGGAGACACATAGCGACCTCTAAATATTCACCAATTTAGTCAATATTTTTGCATCAGCTCTTTTAACGTCTTATAGAATAGTTTTACTCATGTGGAGAACATTTCGAACTAATTTCAATTTTTTGTATATATTTTTGGACCACCCTAATATATATATATATATATATATATATATATATATATATATATATATATATAAATATATATACACTCCATCGCAAGAAAGAGAAAATGGAATAATTCTCTTTCTGAAAGAGTTATTTCCTACTTCGAAAAAATCAGCGCTGGAGTGGGATTCGAACCGAGTGCACTGAGGCAGCGAGCAACCGTTTTGACCTCAATTAAACAGCCCATTACATATTCGTGTATTTGAATTGGGGAATTATATATTCGTCATAACAAGTTGGTTGGAAAGCGTAATTAAATCAATCATGCCTTCACCCACTACACAACATGGAAAGAAACGCATAGTGAGCTCGTGAGTGACGCGATCACTTTAACGTCATCTTCATTTCGTCCAGTGTGTAGTTTGTTGTGACGTTATCTCTTTGACGTCATTTTCATTTCTTCTAGTCACTAGTCTTTTGTGACGTATATGATTGACGTGATCCTTTTGAAGTTATTTTCATTTCTTCTTCTTCATAGTCTTTTGTGACGTATTTGAGTGACGTCATCCCGTTAACTTCATTTTCATTTCTTTCAGTCAGTAGTCTTTTGTGACGTATGTGAAAGACGTCATTTATTTACGTCATTTTCATTTCTTTTGTCCGTATTCTTTTCTTACCAATTTGAATGATGTCATATCTTTGACCCCAACTTCATTCTTCTTGTCCATAGTCTTTTGTGACGTATTTCAGTAAAGTTATCTCTTAGTCGTCAGGTTTATTTCGTCTAAAGCGTAATCATTTCTGACGTCATCTCTTTGGCGGCACTCTCATTTCTTCTACCCCGCAGTCTTTTGCTGATCGATCTGAGTGACGTCACCTCTGTGACGTAATTAAGTGACGTCACTTGTATGACGTTGCTTATATGACGTCATGTAAATACAAAAGGTGAATATTATTAATTAGAATCAACACAGTACATTCGGGAACACGACAAGCAACATCGTCTCAAAATGCTTTAGAAGAACTCGGTTGTTGTAGGGGAAGGGGATGCTGGTGGGGGGGGGAGGGGTTAAGTTGTTTCGCTTTTTCCAGTCACTAACGTTCTAAGTAGTTTCTCCCTTTGAATACTCGGGTTTTGCTCATCTCACACACATTTTGACTTTCCCCAACTTCACAAATGTTAATCTTTCTGTTAGCAAAGGGTGGAGGATTGCGGGGGGGGGGTATGATGCTTAACAGCCCAAATGAAGCCGGGAGGTATAGCGCACCCTCTCGGCCCCAGTGTGTAGCTCGCAAGAGAGATGGCGCCAGGTGAGTAAGAAGAAAGGAAATTATTAACAGGATGGAGCCTAGAAAATCCTGAGGAAGGGACTTCTTGGTGGGATGGAGCCAGGAACATCCTAAGGCAATAAAATTCTTAATGAGACGCGCCAAGAAACATCCGGAGAGACGATAATTCTTGGTGGGATGGAGCCAGGAACATCCCGATGGAGGGGAATTTTTGGTGGGACGGCGCCAAGAGGGAAGGGAATTCTTGCTGATATGGCGCCAGGGACCTCCCGAGGCAAAGGAATTCTTGGTAAGAATGACGACCGAAATATCTCGTGGAAATTTTTTTTGATGAGATGGCAACAGAAACATCTAAAAGGAAGGAAGTTATCGGCGGAAAGGCGCTATGAACATCCTGAGGGAAAGGAATTCTTGGTAGTATGGCGCCATCATTATCCTGAAGGAAGGGAATTCTTGGGAGGATATAGCCAGGAACATCCTGAGGGAAGGGATTTTTTGGCGGGACGTGCCAAAAACATCCAGAGATAAGGTAATTCCTGGTGGGATAGAGCCAAGAACATCCTAAGGAAAGGGAATTCTTGTTGGCATGGCGCCAGGAACATTCCGAGGAAAGGCAATTCTTTGTATGGATGTGAAAGAAATTCTTGGTGAGATGGCACCAGGAACATCCAAAGGGAAGGGAATTTTTGTTGAAATGGAGCAAGGAGCATCCCGAGAGGATGGAATTCTTGGTGGGATTGCGCGAGGAACATCCTGAGGGAATGTAATTCTTGGTGAGATTGCGCCAGAAACATCGCGATGTAAGGATATTCTTGGTGGGTTCGCGTCAGGAACATCCTGATAGTAGAAAACTCTTAGGGTGATGGCGCCAGGACCCTAATGAGGGAAGAGTACTCTTGTTGAGAGGGCGCTAGTGACATTTCGAGGGAAGGAAATTCTTGATGAAATGGTGCCAAGAACATCTCGATGGATGCGAATATGTGTTTAATGACACCAGGAACATCCCAAGGGTAGTGGATCTATCGTAGTGTGGCACCAGGAACAGACTGTGGGAACGAAATTAATAGTGAGATGAGCCAGGAAAAGCCTGAGGAAAGGAAATCCTTTGTAGGATGGTGCCAGGGAAATCCTGAGGGAAGTGACTTCTCGGTGGGCTAGAGCCAGGAACATCTCACTGGATGGGAATTTCTTAAGGTTGGCACCGAGACTATCCCAATGTAAGAGAATACTTGTCTGGGTGGCGCCAGGGACATCTCAAGGAAAGGGAATTCTTGCTTGGACGGCGCCAGGGACGTACAAAGAGAAGGGTATTTTGGTGTAATGGAGCCAAGAACATCCTGAGGGAAGGGAATTCTTGGTCGAATGGTGTCAGCAATATGACGATGGAAGTGATACCGCCCGGTGGGATGGGACTAGGAACATCTCTAGGAAGGGAATTCTGGGTAGGATGGCGCCAGGAACAACGGGAGGGAGGAAATCCTTCATGGAATGGCGACAGGAACATTGTATAGGAAGTGAAATATTGGTAGGATGTAACCAAGAACATCCTGAGAAAAGGGAATTCTTGTCGAGATAGCGCCAGGAACATTCCGACATAATCGAATTCTTGTTTGGATGGAACCAGGAACAAGCCGAGGGAAGGGAATTCTTTGTGCGACGCTACCAAGAACATCCCGTGGGAATGAAATTCCAGGTAGAAAGGTCCTAGGAACTTGCTGAGGGAAAGGAATTCTTGTGGAGGTTGCACAGGGACCATTCTAGTTTGAATGTTACCAGGATCATCCCAAGATAATGGAATTCTCGGTGGTGTGGCACCAGGAACATCCCGACAGAAGGCAATTACTGGTGGGATAGCACCAGCAACATCCCAATATTAGGGAATTTTTGTTGGGACAGCACGAAGAACAACCAGAGAGACGGGAAGGAAATTCGGGTTTGGGTGGAAACAGGAACATCCTAAGTGAAGGGAATTCTCGGTTGCATGGCGCCAGGAAAATCTAGGTCGAAATGAATTCCTGGTGGGTTGGCGCAAGGAACATCCTGATGCAAGGGAATTCTTGTTGGGATGGGGCCAAGAAAATCCCGAGTGAAGGGAATTCTGGTTTGGATGAAAACAGGAACATCCTCAAGGAAGGGAATTCATGGTGGGATGGAGCCAGGTACATCTTGATGGAAAGTAATTATTTGTGCTATGGCGCCAGGAACGTCCAAAGAGAATGATATTTTGGTTTTATGGGGCCAAGAACATCCTAATGGAAAGGAATTCTTTACCAAATGGTGTCAGGCACATGCCGATGTGGGTGATATTGCTTGGTGGGATGTAACCAGGAACAACCTTTGGAGGGTATTATTGGCGGGATGGCACCAGGAATATCCGGAGGCAAGAAAATTCTTGGTGGAAAGGCGAAAGGAACATCCGGAGGCAATGAACTTTTCGGGGGAAAGGCACCAGGAACAACCTGTGGTAAGGGAATTATTGGTAGCATGGCACAATCAACATCTCAATAGAAGAAAATTTTGTTGGGACGGGAATTCTTAGTGGACTTGAGCGAGGAATAGCCCATGTACAGGAATATGGGATTGGATGGACACAGGAACAGTTAAGGGAAGGAAATTCTTGGTTATATTGACCCAGGTACATCTCGGTGGAAGGAAATTCTCGCGGAGTTTGCGCTAGGAACATCCCGATAGAAGTGAGTTGCCCTCAGGAAAACACCGAGGAAATGGAATTCTTGGAGGGAATACTCAAATAACATCCTGATGGAAGGGAATTCATGGTGAGATCGAGCCAATAACATCCTGAGGTAAAGAAATTATTGGTCGGATGGCACCAGGAACATCCCGATGGGTAACAATTCTTACCTGGATGGCGCAAGAAACACCTTGTGGAAAGGTTATTCTTTGTGTGGTTGCTCCAGGAACATCTTGAGGAAAGGGAATTGTTGTCGAAAGAGCGTCAGGAACATTGTGACTAAATGGACTTCTTGGTAGGATAGCGCTAGGAACACCTCGATGGAAATGAATTCTTGGTGAGACGGCGCCAGGAACATCCCGAATTAAGGTACTTCATGGTGGGATTGAGGTAGGAACATCCTGAAGGATAGGAATTCCTGGTCTGATGGCGCCAGAACGTCTAAAGAGAAAGTATTTTGGGTTTGATGGAGCCAAGAACATCCTGAGGTAAGGGAATTCTTGGTGGGATGGTATCATGAGCATGCTGATGTAACTTATATTGATTGGTGGGATGTACTCATGAATATCCCGAGGGTAGGGAATTCTTGGCGGGATGGCGCCAGAAACATCCCAAGGGAAAGGAATTTTCGGTTGAACGGCATAAGGAACATCCAGATTGAGAGGAATTCTTAGTGGGATGTCGCCTGGAACATCTCGGGTATTGGTATTCTTGTTTAGATGCAGACAGAAACACCCCAAGGAAAGGGAATTCTTGGTGCTATGGCGCCAGGAACATCTTCCTAGAAGGGAATGCATGATGGGATGGCCCCAGGAACATCCTGATGGAAATTAAATTTTGGTCCGATGGCACTAGGAAAATCCCGGGGGAAAGGGATTTTGGTTGGATGGAGCCTGCATCATTCCGACGAAATGGAATTCTTGGTGAGATGGAGCCAGCATCATCCCAACGAAATGTAATTCTTGGTGGGATAGAGCCAGGAATATCCTGAGGAAATGGAATTCTTGATTGTATGGCGCCAGGAACATCCCAAGGTATAGGAATTCTTAATTGGATGGCGGCAAGAACATCCTGATGAATCTAAATTCTCGTGGGACGGAGCGAGGAATAACCGACGAAAATAAATTATTGGTGGGATGAAGAAAGGAACATACAGAGGAGCGTAAATTCCTGGTCGGATTGCGCTATAAACATCCCGAGGGAACTGAACGAGGGTGAATGAGTTGGGTAGTTGATTGCTGAATGAACCTTCGATTACGTTTGTTTCTTATTACTCTAACTCAGATCATTTAAAGGCGTATGTTGATGGCCCACGAGGTGAAATCGACCCTGTAGTGAAAGCAAAGTGTAGCGATGTGGATGAAGTAGAAGTCGTGGCTTGGAGTCCCCGAGATCGTGTAGTTTACGTAGTGGTAGCAAACTATCGCATCCGAGTGGAGGGCGAGTTTGAGGATTAGAATTTTGCTTCGAAGTACGAATTAGAGTCTTTCCTCTTGGAGCAAAGAATAAGTCAATGTAAGAAGGATGCTTACAAATGATAAAATGAAGAAATTATAAAAAGGAAGAAGTAAAATTGTAAAATACATTCAAGGAGAAAGATTTCATAGCGGAGAATTTTCTTAAGGAGAGATAACGTTTTAATAAGGAGATAAACGTGAGAAAAGAGAAAGGAAAAAAAGGGTCAATGGACGAATGAGGAATTGTAAATAAAAGGAATTAGTCTACTGCTAAAGCTTTTAACGACAGGAGAAGGACAGAATAGAAAAGAAAATGAAAAAAATATCAATGGAATTTCTTGTGGAAATTACCCGAAGGTTAGAGCGTAAATCGAGGTCGCTTTTGAAAACTGACTGCTGAACTTGACCAAACTGTATGGCACCGAAATCTTGGCCTTAGATACACCGGACGTGGATTAGTTAACTCCAGTATGAATCGAAAGCATCTTTTGGATATTATGAACGTTTAGCGAGTAGGAAAAAGCCTCTTTAATGAAATATTGAGAAGACGAATAAGTGAGAAGCCTTTCGAATTTTGACACACGAAAATTTTGTCAAGGCTTTATGTTTTTCAACAGAGGACGGGTATGAGTCTGAAGATTACCCTCTAAGGAATTTAACGTATAAGGGTTAAAACTTATGTTCAAACCAGAAGACCTTTGTTTCTCTTCTGGGGTAGGGGGGATGGGGTGGGGGTGAGAATGTTACGAGTTCACAGTTGCTTGTGTGTGTTGACAATATAAACTCGGGTAAATCCATTTCTTTTCTTAAAGAAAGACTTCTACCAATGTGGTCAAATATTTAGCTTTTAAAAAGAAAAGTTGTTTATCTTCTCTGGAAGGTGGGGCTGCCTGTCATACTGCAAAGAGGACAACACAATGGCAGGACCAGGGAGGATTAACGGACTTCATTAGGCGATTCATATCAAGGACATGAACCAAATAGACAGGAAACTTTAACTAAAAGGTCCCCCAGTCGAAGCAACAAGTTCAAAATTGGCGAAAGTCATTAGACGGCAAACATGGTCGGAAATACCGAAAGCAGCAATCACATAACTTAATAAATCGATGACCAGGCAAATAAGCGGCAGTAAAAGACGCTGAAGGGACGTCCAAAAATTATAGATAAAGAACTTTCATTGTTTAAATTGTATTTCATTCTTTAAATCTACAAAAAATGCCATTAACAGCGTATCTATTTATTCCTTGCACGTCTCTTTGTTGATACCTCTCTCTCACTCTCTCTTTATTCCTTTTCAATTGGTTTGTTTATCTCATTCACTGCTCCTCTCTACTCAATCCCCACTTAGTAAAATGACTTTCTTTATGGCACTAGTGCGAGAAGAATCCCGGGAGTTCGGTTCGTGGGAAGAAGCCTAAAGTACCGGGAACTACCCCCATTTGATCGATTATTCCTTCGGACGACAGGTCGAAAGGTTGCTCCGGTTGACCTCACGTTCTTTATTGTGAAAGGATGGGAAGGGTCATGACTCGAACCATGATTTTGGCCTCTTTTGGATTTGATGACACCGGTCAAAATCTTTGTGACTTCGTCCTTTTGTATTTTCACATTTTTTCACTCAGTAAGTACTTAAGTATACCTGTCTTGGAGATTGGAGTGAGGAGGGGGGGGGGAGCAAGATCACATACGAATGTCCAATTTCTTTCGAGGTTTTGTTTTTATTTCCAAGGACACATGAATCAAAATAGGACATTTTTTTTCCCTCGCATCAAGAAAATTAATTTCCTTCTCACTCCTTCGCTTCTTGATCTCGATTTATGCTCGTCTGGCGCAATTGGGAGACGAGGGGGATCCCTCCGAAAAGCGGAATCTCCACCCTCGATCAACCGGGTGAAGCTGAATTCCCTCAATATTTTTGTTTCCTCCCCAAGTAGCCCGGGTACATTCACACTGGGTTGAGCTTCTTCTAAGATCTCAATTAAGGGTATCAATTGACCTGTATGGATAAAGAAATTATCCATGTGTCCAACTCTTGTAGAGGGTTGAAAATAAATGGTAGGGGTGGTCAGGATAGAACTATGGGTTAACAAATGTCAAAAATGACAATGAACATAAAAATAGGATTGGGACAAATTAAGAGGAGGAAAACTTTCATTTTCATCTTTTTAAGTCACACTTGTGGCTTGAAATGAACCCTCTAAATCTTTAAGTTTCCCTTGTATGGTTGAGGTCAAAAGCTTTGTCAGATCGGAATTTTGCCCAATCATCATTATCGCATTGCACTTTTTTTACTTCATTTCTTTTTACTCTCTTACACAGACTCGTGTCTGACCAGGTTCACAAATCCATGTCCGAATTTTCTCCAAATTTCATGAATTCGACCGAAACACAAATCAAAACAAGACATTTTCCACTCGTCAACAAAATTCGATTTTTCCTCTTTGTAAACCACGATATTGATTATTCGTACTTGGATTCCGTTATTTGAGATGAATTAAAATGTAATCAAAAAAAGTTCTTAATTTATATATCGGGGCAGAGGGGAGAGGTAACATCAACAGGGTTTTCGCTTAAAACTTTCCCTCAAAATAATGTCTTATTATTTCCCCTTTAAGATGTGAGTTAAATTTATTTGTGCCCCTGAAATGACTTTTCTTTTTCTCTCAGATTCCTCTTTTTCTTATTCTTCGAAGTATTTAGGGTTAACGGCATTGAACCGCACGATTTGATCAATTTTACTCCATCCCAACCCCCTCCTTGAACTCTTTTGCTCTCCCCCCCAGTTATCAGTAAACGCTGGTACCCCAAGTCAGGGAAATGAGCCCGTAGACATAATAATGGGAGCAGGGAGGATGGGAAAACTAAGTGTAGATATGGAAACACTTTTCCTGTACCAAGAGGGAAGAGTTATGTGTTGTGTACCTTAAGAAGGGAGGTAGGAAGAGACTGCTTTTGTTGCATTTGCCATCCCCTTCCAGCACTAGCCACCATTGGTCATTGTACCTTTCCTCCTTATCCATAAATTCGTCGCCCTTTGAAAAATAACTGTTAAAACGCTTTTCGCCCTTGATGAACAAAGTCTACATTGGATTACACACAGTTTTCAGTTTCTGCTGTCCCATATCTATCAACTGTTGTTCTCCCGATTCATAAAATTGGACCTTTTGTTTTTCCAATCCTTTAACTTTGGACATCACCCAGAATGTGTATGGCTAAAATTAAAAAAAAAAGAACCAAATTTTCTCTCATAAATATTTAGAAAGGTTTAAAGAATCGACCAACGGAAAAATATTTTATCGTACGGAAGGGAGAATTCTCCTTGTAGTCAGACGGGGGGTCAGGAATAGGAAGAGAAACACAAAAAAAATATTAAAATAATATATTAAGAAAAATAATTCATTCCTATATGATTTTATATAAATCAAAATAATTATTATTTTTAAATAATGTGATAAATAACATTTGGACGTGGCTGAGGTTGGTGGCATCCCGTCTGTCGAATTGGTTGAGTTGTGGGACGGGAATGAGATGTGGGATGCCGCCAGGAACATTCCGAGGGACGTAAATACGTGGTTGGAT
This sequence comes from Ceratothoa steindachneri, assembly GCA_963969495.1. NCBI lineage: Eukaryota > Metazoa > Arthropoda > Malacostraca > Isopoda > Cymothoidae > Ceratothoa > Ceratothoa steindachneri. Next base: position 66,828,815 of record OZ018326.1, read on the forward strand.
GGAGCCAAGAACATCCCGGTTGATAGGAATGCGTGGCTGGTTGGAGCCAGGAACATTCCGATTGTTGGAAAATCTTGGTGGGATGGCTCCGTGTACATTTCGAGGGCCATAAATACGGGGTGGGAGGGTGCCAGAAACATTCTGAGGAGCGTACATACGTGGTGGGATGGAGCCAGAAAAATCCTGGGGTACATACATAGGTGGTGGGTTGTAGGCACGAACATCCCGATCGATGGGTATTCTTGGTAGAAAGGCCACAGGAACGTTCCGATGAATGGGGATGCTTGGAAGGATGGAGCCAGGACCATCTGGATGAATAGGAATTCCTGGTGGGACGGAGCTAGGAACGTACCGACGAAAGGGAATTCTTAGTGGGATGGAGCCACGAACGTACCCACGAGAGGGAATTATTGGTGGCATGGAGCCAGGAACATTTCGATGGATAGGAATTCCTAGTGGGACGGAGCAAGGAACATTCCGACGAGAGGAAATTCTTGGTGGGATGAAGACAGGAACATACCGAGGGGCGTGAATATAAGGTGGGATGGCGCCAGGAACATCCTGAGAAAAGGGAATTCGTGGTGGTATGACGCCAGGAACATCCTGATTGAAGGGAATTTGTGGTGGTATGGCACTAAGAACATCACCATCGATGGGAGTTCTTGTTCGAATGGCCCCTAAAACATTCTGATCAATGGCTCTGTAGGTTGGATTGAGGCCATGAACGTTCTGAGTAATTGGAATGCATTGCGCGATGAGGCCAGGAACATTCCCAGGGATAAGTATTGCTGGAGGGTAGGAGCTATGAATGTACAATGGGAAAGGAATAAGGGCTGGTAAGTGAGATACAACGTTTCGAGGGACGGAAATGAACGGTGGTATGGCGCCGGGAAGGGGGCGAGAGGAAGGACTGATTGGAACTTTGTTCAGGCCGGGACGGCGTGGAGGTAAGAGGCCGGGAACGTGTAGTTGGACGACCCCGGGAATGTTGAGAGTGACGGGAACGCGGTGTGGGAGGGGGGCACTGGGGAGCTGGTGGCGAGGGTGAATGTGTTGGGTGGTTGAGTGATGAATAAACCAGCGAATTCGGTTGTTCCTGACCACTCGGACTCCGATCATGTGAAGGCTCATGTCGATGGCCCCCGAAGGGGTGTCGAGTCTGTGGTGGAAGCAAAGAGTGGCGATGTGGATGAATTGGAAGTCGTCGCTCGGAGTCCCCGGGATGGTGTAGTTAACGTAGTGGTAGCGAACCATCGTAACAGAGTGCACCACGAGCTTGAAGGCCAGAGTTTCGCTTTCAAGTAGGACTTAGAGAATTCCACCTGCGAACAAGGAATAAGTGAATGCAAGAAAGATAATTAAAGATCATTAAAAGTGGAAATTAAAGAAAGGAAGAAGCAAAATTGTGAATTACGTTCAAGGAGAAAGATTTCATAGCGGAGAATCTTCTTTAAGCGAGAGAACATAACATAACATAACATAATTTCACGGATGACAAAAGCCACAAGGGCCTATCGAAGGTCATCCCCGTCTGTCAAAACCCACCCATAAAATGCATCCATAGGATTGTGTCCGATCATGCATCTACAATTCGAACCATACACAGGAATGTGTCAAAACCAAAGAGCATCATCATCAAGACTCGTCAAAATCCAAATCAATCGTAATATACAATAATAAAAAACTGCACCCACAGGAATGGGTCCAGAATACCCCCAAAAGTTAACCCTCCCTTCCCATAAAATCATCTGCGTTTGAAAACATTCAAGTTTGGACTGTCTACCGTCTCAGATGGTGAAAAATATTTTGTAACATCCAACCTTCACCTTTGTTTTTTCAATTTTAAAGTGGTGACGAGTAGTCCTATTACTACCTTCTAAATCAAATGACTTGCTAAACATATTTAGTACCCTCAGTCTATTTTCATATTCAAGGTGCTTCAGGGAAGGTATTATTTTTGTTGGTTTCCTTTGTACTGACTCTAGCAGGTTGATGTCATTCTAAAATGCGGTGACCATGCTTGTATACAGTACTCTAAATGTGGCCTAACATACGACTTATAAAGTTTAACATTCCTGTGAATGTATCTTAGGACCCTACTTTCTCTATTTTTTGCCTCAGTACACCTCGTTGAAAACTTCAGTGACCTATCTCACACTACGCATAAGTCCTTCTCCTCCTCAACTGAATTCAGCCATGCCCATCCATTTCATAGCTAAATTCCCTATTATCCCTTCCCACTTTTTAAGGTTAAATATCATCTGCCACTTCTGAGCCCAAGCTAATAACTTATTTAAGTCACTCTGCACTTTAAAGCTACCCTGCCAATTTAGTGTCATCAGTAAAAATGATACCATTCTATTTACAGCCTCCCCAAGATCATTTATATAAACTATGAATAATAAAGGGCCTAGGTCGGATCCCTGAGGTACGCCACTGATAACGTCCCTCCACTGTGACCTGACCCCATTCAGGACCACCCTCTGTTTCGTGTTTTTCAGCCATTCAGCTATCCAACTCAAAACCTTTCCACATATCCCATGCATTTTTAATTTATGAACTATTTATTCTCCTATGTGGAACTCAGGATGTAAACAAACCAAGCATGGAGAGGAAACCACATGTGGAAAGTGTGCTAAGGCTGTTTTGGACTCCCATCTAGCCCTATGTTGTGAGTTATGTGATTATTGGTATCATATCAGGTGTGAGGGAGTGCCAAAGGCGGTTTATGATTTCATGGTGGAAAATCCTGCTGGAAAACAGCTCACCTGGCATTGCAGCTTCTGCCAACGAGGTATGGTGAAAGTTAATGCTAAGATTGAGAAAATAGGAGTCCAGGTGAAGGAAATTGGCACAAAGCAGCAAATTTTGGAAGGAACAGTAGGTGAAATGAGGGAGTGTCTGACGGAGGACAGAGATAAATGTAAGCAACTTGAGGACCGTTTGGGGTTTGTTGAAGCCAGGATGGTGAGCCTAGAACATCAGCTGGTACCTCAGGTCAACGGTAAAGTGAAAGCGGTAGAGGATAACCTTGCAGAGCTGAAAAATAAGGTTAAAGATGAGGTCACGGTGCAAATCCAGCAAGTCGGCTCTAATTACAAGGATGCTCTGATGGCGGAAGCAAAGAGAGTAGCTTTTTCAGGAAATGTTGAGGACAACAGGCAACCAAAGAGTGAGGGAATTGTTGATGCAACTACAACAAGAATTCAGGACAGGTTAAACAGGCTGAAGAAGTTAGTATTGTATAAGGCCCCAGAAGAGTGGATCACTGGAATGAACTTAAATTTTAGGGAAGAGAAAACAAAACAGGATAAGTTGCTATTTATGAAGCTCTGTACTGAAATTGGAGTAGATTGTAAAAATGAGGATATAAGTGAAATTATGCGACTTGGCAAGTATGTGCCGATGTCTGAGACAAACTCTAATGTGAAGCTTAGGCCTATCCTGATAACATTAGAGAACGAACTGAAGGAGAAAGTGCTGAGGAATGTTCACAAACTGAAGAACTGTACAAATGAGGCGGTAAAGTATATTGGTGTTGCACATGACATGAACAAAGAGGAAAGGATTAGGGACAGCCTGCTGAAGCAGGAGGCAAAAAAAAAAATCAGGGAGCAAGTGGATCAGAGTTTTTTCATGTGGTGAGAGGTCTACCCTGGGAGAGAAAAGTTGTACGTATCAGGAGGAGAGCACCAGGAACAACGGTGGAAGAGACGGCCTCAGGAAGGGACATGACAAGAAGGAACGAGGCACAAATAGCGGTGCCAGTGGAGGAACAAACCAAGACAAACGTGGATCTAGCAATAGTGCACAGAGTCGAGGAGAACGCCTAATTTATACATCAACTAGTGATGATGATAGCCGTAATAAGTTTAGTATTTTGCTTAGTAACGTGGATATATTTAGCCCAGACAAAGTGCTTGAATTACAAACAAGAATAAGTACCATGAGGGAGGCTCCCTCTGCTTTGGTTCTACAAGAGGTTAAGCCTAAGAATTTTCGGTTTGAAAGGGAACTTGTGGAGTATAATATTGATGGGTACGAGACTATTAAGAAAAATTTAGGGAAAAATGATGATGGACGTGGTCTCTTGATATATGTAAGAAAAAGTTTGCCATATAGTATTCTTAATTTTAACCAGCACTATTGTGAATATTTAGGTATAAGAATCGGGACACAGCCTAATAATGTTGTACTTGTATCAGTATACAGAAGCCCTAACAGCATGGAAGAAAATAATCACAAGTTGCTAAGTTTAATCAGTGAATTTAATGATTTAGATGATAAATTTAAGGTATTGTGTGGGGATTTTAATCTACCAAACATTGACTGGAGATTTTGGACCAGCACAGAGCAGTTCAGCCAAGTTTTTATAGAGAAAATACGGGATGGGTACCTATTTCAAAAGGTGGATGAAGTAACAAGATTCAGAGAGGGGTCTGCTGGGAATATACTTGACTTGGTATTCTGCAATGATGATCAGTTGATTGAGGAAGTGTCAATTGATAGCCCTATTGGGAAGAGTGACCATGGGTGTATATTATTCTCTTGTGACTTGGAGATTCAACATAAGTATTCTGAGAAAATGGTATACATGATGGAGAGAGCAAATTGGGGGAAACTAAGGGACTTAATGAACATTGATTGGAAGGACTATCTAAATGATCAAAATGTGGATGAAATTTGGAACAAATTTAAGACAAAGCTATTTGGAGATGTAGATAACTGTATTCCCAAGAGAAAGTTTAGGGTGGAGCAAAACAATAAAGTACATAAAAAGTACACTCAGAATAAGAAGTTGTGGTCCAAAATTAAGAAAAAACGTAGGTTATGGTCAAGACTAAAGCAGATCAAGACAACTGGTGCAGAAAATTATGTTGGTGAATTAAGCAATGTGTACGATAATTACAGAAGGATAAATAATCAAGTAAGAAGAGCCACAAGGAATGAAGCAATCAAACAAGATAAAGTAATAGCTAAAAATGTTAAGGAGAACCCTAAAATATTTTGGAAAGCTGTGCAGTCTAAAACAAGGAGTACTTGTACGATACCAGAGCTGTATATAAATGAACAAAGGGATGAAAAAAACAAGGGAGATATGGAGAAGGCCGAAGTATTGTCAGAGTTTTACTGCAAGGTTTTCACGGAAGAGCACCAGGGAGAGGTCCCAGAGATAGAGGTCAAGGAGGTCCCAGTACTGGAGGAAATAACATGGACAGAAGAGATCATAAAGCAAAAGCTTGATAGCCTCAAGCGTAACAAGTCATCAGGGCCAGACGGTATACACGCTAGGATAATTAAGGAATTAGCAGAACAATTAGTGGCTCCACTGAAGATCATATTCGAACTCTCCTTCAAAAATCGAAAGTTGCCGGAAGAGTGGAAGAGGGCTAATGTCACAGCAATTTTCAAGAAAGGTGATCGAAGCGACCCCAGCAACTACAGACCGGTGAGCCTTACTTGCATCATTGGAAAAATCATGGAATCAGTCATCAAAGGCCGTATCATCACACACATGAAAGAAAATAACTTGTGCAGCTCAAAGCAGTATGGTTTTGTTTCTGGTAGGTCAACAACATTGCAAATGCTACAAGTAGCCAACAAATGGACTGAAGCACTGGATGAAGGATGGGCTACAGATGTCGCATATTGCGACTTTATGAAAGCCTTTGATAAGGTTCCCCACCAAAGATTGCTGAAAAAGTTGAAAGCCTTTAATCTGGGGCCCAGTTACATAGGTTGGAATGAGTCTTTTTTGTGTGGACGGCAGCAGAGAGTCATGGTTAATGGTGAAAGGTCCAGCTGGAAGAGCGTTATAAGCGGGGTACCGCAAGGCTCCGTACTCGGACCTCTGCTGTTCGTCATGTACATCAACGACCTACCAGAATCAATGTCCAATGAGAGCCAACTATTTTTGTACGCTGATGATACGAAAATATTCAGGTCTATTAAAGATGTTGATTAGTGTAGAAAACTACAGGATGACATGGTTGACCTTAAGGAGTGGTCAAATAAGTGGCTCTTGAAATTCCACCCTGATAAATGTAAAGCTATGAGGATTGGTATATCAGAAATACCACATGGTGATTATGTCATGGAGCAGAGCTTAACACTCACCAATGAAGAGAAAGATCTAAGGGTAATAGTTGACAAGGATCTGAACTTTGAAAAGCACATATCAGGGAAAATAAATTCAGCTAATAGAATAGTGGGTCTCATAGGTCGTACCATATCGTGTCTTGATGAAGAGGTCTTTCGATCATTGTTTGTGGCCTTGGTCCGACCAATCCTGGAATATGCAAGCCCAGTGTGGAGCCCTTATAAGGTAAAAGACATAACAGCACTGGAAAATGTTCAAAGAAGAGCTACGAAGCTAGTACCATCCCTAAAAGACTTGTCATATGAGGAGCGTTTAAGGAAATTAAAGTTACCAACACTGGCATACAGAAGAGCTAGGGGTGAAATGATTGAAACTTACAAAATATTGCAAGGGGTATATGATGAGGTGGCATGTCAGGAGCTTTTTGAGCTGCAAGAGGATGGTCGCACCAGAGGACATAGCAAGAAGCTTTACACCAAGAGGTCAAGACTTAATATTAGGAAGAACTTTTTCTGCAACAGAGTAGTAGAAAAATGGAATGACCTACCAGAATACGTAATATCTGCTGAAAATGTTTTGAAATTTGAAATTGCACTTGATAGGGTATGGGGTGGACAGCCGATAAAGTATGGCTATAGGGCTAAATTAGAAAAAATAGAAACGTCCACCAAAGACACACAACTAACGAGGTCATTGATGAGGAGCCGGGTCACATAGACTGAATAGCCTCCAACCCCGGCAACGTCTGTCTGTCTGTCTGTGCCATTATCAAAGGATTAGCTAAAATCTAAGTAAATTACATCAACATTCTCTCCCCCTATCTAATTGTTTAGTAACATAATCCATAAAATCCAGTAAATTTGTTAAACACGATCTACCTCTTCTAAACCCATGCTGAGCATCATTTATTAACCTACAATAATCTAAATGTTTAGAAATCCCCTTCTTAACTATCTCGACAACGATTTTACTTACAAACTATAGAAGTTAAGCTTACCGGGTCCTTTTTACTTCCCTTTTTAAAAATTGGCACTACATTCTCTAATCTCCAATCATACGGTATTTCTACAAACTCTAGTGATCTAGTATATAACTTTTCAAGAGCTACTGAAATACTATCTACACCATCTTGGAGTAACCTAGAATGAATGTTGTCTCGGCCAGATGACTTACTAGTATTTAACTCCAATACAAGTCCTTTAATTATTTCCCTGTTCACATTAAGGCTATTCAACACTACTTCCATTAGCCTAGAATTATCAGCAATTAATCTATATTGATGTTTTTGTGTAAATACTAAATAAAAATGATCATTAAGAACCTCTACTATTTTCTCATCAGATTCTTTCAAAACCCTTTCATATCTAATAGGCCCTATTTTATCACTGTTAGATTTGTTATTAATTCTACAATAGCTAAAGAATTTTCCTACATTTCTTCCTAATAGCCTTCATTGGAATACACTGCTCCTGGACTATGTTTAATATAGTCTTAAAAGTGTCCCACATCTCATAAGTATTCTTCACCCTGAATTCTATATCCCAGCTAATCTGATTAAGCAAGTTTCGTAATGTATCGTAATCTCCCTGATAAAAATTTGGAGTTTCTGTGGAGTTTGTTGATGTTCTACTTTTCGCTATTCCTAAGTTAAAACGAACATCTGATGATCACTATTTCCCAATGCTTCCCCGGGGGCACTTAATGAAACAAGTGATCATCATTTGTAATAACCAGATCTAAGATATTGGCACCCCTTTTTGGCTTATTAACAAATTGAGTCAAAAAATTATCCTCAAAACATTCTATAAACTTACAACTTGCTCTATCCCTTCCTATCATATTTTGCCAGTTCACAGAATTTAAATTAAAGTCACCGAGAATAACTGTATCTACTTCACATCCTTTCCTTATTTCCTTGATCATTAGCTTTTCAATACAGTCTGTCTGTCAGGGGGATATGTAAAAGGCTCCCGAGTGTATTATCCTATTTTTACTGACCCTAGTATCTATCCACAGTGACTCAACTTCTTCTTGCTTTATTGAATTATTTAGATTTGAAGAAATGCTATTTCTGATATAAATAATCAATTCACCACCAGTCCTATATCTCCTTTGGCTAATGTACATATCATAACCCTGTAGTTCAAATTCACTCACATTGTCATTAAATTTATTTTTATTAAGGCATGATTCTATTACATCATTTCCTCCCACATGCGTAATCACAACTGCATCCCTCTCACACCCAGACACTAGAGTATCATACCTCTCAGATACATCATTTACACCAGCACTCGGCAAACAAACTCGAACTCTCTTCCATTTGCTTGCAGTCAACTTCCTATTTAAATATCTATTCTGAGAGTCACCAATCACAAGAACCTCAGTAATCCTCCTACCTCCCCTAGGCCTAGCATTACCCTTCCTCCCGTTCCCAGTCAAACTACGACTTATTTCAATTTCTGGCACAACCAACTCAGATAAATCACTTTCAACCTCTTCCTCTCTCAGGTCATCGAAGCTGTTAGTCAACCTAACAGGTTCCATGTCCCTCTTCTTCACAGACCTAACCTATCTATTCTATCTATATTCACCCACCATTCATCTTCACTCACATCAGTCACTTGTTTCTCTCCAGTCCCTACTCTAGGCCTATCTTCCATCCTCCTGACTTCAGCCACATTCTTCATGCGTACACTCGCATCCCTTCTCACTTCATACACCAACTCCATTTATCTCTTGCTCTCATCACGTAACCGACTCCCCTCCTCTACCAAAGCCACATTTGACCTAGTCACATAACAAACCGGGCATTCTTATACATTTGTTGTTCTTTCAAAACCACAAACTACATACACACTGCTTACATCAAAAGGCAGACTCACTTCATCCAAAGAAACATCGATACTGAGAAACTTTTCAAGTATATTTAAAAATTCCTTTAGTATTATGCCTAACACTCAAAGTCAACCGGGAAATAAGAATAGAAAAGAGAACATAGAGAGGGACAAAAGGGAAATGGACGAATGAGGAATTGTAAAAAAAAGGGAAAAGTCTATTGGTGAAGCTTCTAAGGACAGACAAAAAAATCAAAAGAGATAAATAGAAATTTTTTTACGCGAATTACCAGAAGGATGGAGCTGAAATCGAGGTCAATTTGAGACACTGACTTCTGAATCTGAGCACAATATATGACGACCGACGTAGGTTTACTTAACTCAAGGACGACTTGAAAGTAACTGAATGCCGCCCTACGCGATTCGTCTAATTTTATACCTCGAGAATAATCAAGGCAGATTAAAGGATTAGGAAGGGATATTGGCCAAAGTAAAAGCGTTGAACCATTTTAACTCAACGACATATAGATAAAATAAATATATATATAGGTACACAAAATGCTAGGCATCTGAAACACTTCTTTCTTCCATTAAAACGATTAATGTCCAATCGAAATAAAATGGAAAAACAACCCCTGGTCTTCCTGAGAGTTTAATTTTCATAACATAACATAACATAATTACACGGATGACAAAAGCCACAAGGGCCTATCAAAGGTCATCCGACTCCGTCAAAACCCACCCACAAAAAGCACCATCACCAGGGGAAGACAAAATCAAAGTCCCCCACAATATAATATAATGGATGACAAAAGCCACAAGGGCTCATCATAGGTCATCCGAGTCAAGCGGCCTCTTTTTCAAGGCACCCAAACTCCCAGGAAAACTACATCCAGAGGATTGCATCCAGAAACAAGGGTATCACCAATCAAGGCTTGTCAAGAACTAAATCATGCAGCTATAGATATATACAAACAATATTAATATATACAAAACTTAGGAACCATTACAACCTTCCCTTCCCATAAACTCATCCAACCTACTCTTAAATACATTTAGATTTGGACTACCTACTACCCTCTGCGGCAATTTGTTCCAAAAGTCTACCACTCTATTGGTGAAAAAATATTTTCTTAAATCCAACCTACACCCTTGCTTTTTAATTTTCAAGTGGTGACCTCTAGTCCGATTTCCATCATCTAACTCAAAAAACTTGCTAACATCCAATTTATCTATCCCGGAAAAAATTTTAAACAGCTCAATCATATCCCCTCTCACACACCTCCTTTCGAACGAGAACATATTTAATACCCTCAGTCTATCTATATATTCAAGGTGCCTCAGGGAAGGAATAATCTTTGTTGCCCTCCGTTGCACTGACTCAAGAAGGTTAATATCGTGTCTAAAATGTGGGGACCATGCCTGTATACAGTACTCTAGATGTGGCCTAACATAAGAGTTATAGAGTTTAAGAATAACCTCCTTACTTTTGTAACTGACATTTCTCTTAATAAAACCCAGCACTCTATTTGCCCTATTTCTTGCTTCAATACACTGCTTAGAAAACCTTAATGACTTATCTATTACTACTCCTAGATCTTTCTCATCCTCTACTGAGCTCAGCCAATGCCCATCCATTTCATAGTTAAATTCTCTATTATCTTTTCCCATGTTAATAACTTTGCACTTATCAAGGTTGAAAGTCATTTGCCACTTATGTGCCCAGGATAACAATTTATTTAAATCACCCTGCACTTTAAAATTATCATCAATATCTTTAACTACAGCTGCTAATTTGGTATCATCCGCAAAAATTGACACTTTATTATTAACTGCCTCCCCAAGATCGTTTATATAGATGACAAATAATAATGGACCGAGAACTGATCCCTGAGGAACCCCACTGATAACATCCCTTCACTCTGACTTTACACCATTTAGCACTACCCTTTGCTTCCTGTCTTTCAGCCACTCAGCTATCCAATTTGAAACACCCCCACATATCCCAATCATTTTTAATTTATGAACTAGTCTCCTATGTGGTACCTTTTCAAATGCTTTACTAAAATCTAAGTAAATTATATCTACATTCTCTCCCTTATCTACTTGATCTGTTACAAACTCCAGAAAGTCTAGTAAGTTAGTCAAACATGATCTACCTGATCTAAACCCATGCTGAGCATCGCTGATTAACCCCTCCCTCTCTAGATGTTGGCAAATCCCTTTTTTAACTATTTTCTCAAGAATTTTACAGACTACAGGAGTTAGGCTAACCGGTCTAAAGTTATTTGGATCCTCTTTACTACCCTTCTTGAAAATGGGGACTACATTTGCTCTCTTCCAATCATCGGGTATTTCTCCATATTCCAATGACCTAGTATATAACTTGTCCAGAGCTATTGAGATACTTTCTACCCCTTCTTTAAGTATCCTAGAATGAATATTATCAGGGCCGGAGGCCTTGGTAGTATCTAAATCACCTATTAGTCCTTTTATCATCCTCCGATCCACACAAATGTTAGTAAACACCTCTTTTCCTGACCTATGAGTACTATACATAGGACTATTTAGTTTCTCTTTTGTAAATACTGATGCAAAATGACCATTTAGTAACTCAACTATTTCCTCATCAGTTTCTCTCACAAACCCTTCATATTTGATAGGTCCTATTTTAACTCTGCCACACTTGTTATTAATTTTATAGTAACTAAAGAATTTTCGCCCCGTTCAAAGATCCATTGAGAATACCGTCGCTTCAAGGCTTCTAAAGTGGCACAAGAAGGATTACAAATAGGCCCAAGAACTGGAGGAAATTATTACCTGCATCTCTTGCATATCTTGGTCGTACTGTGAGGAGGATGAAGCCTCTGTAAACAAATATTAAGAAGAGGAATGAGTGAGAATTCTTTGAAATAACGGCACCGGAAAATTTTGTACAGGTTTTCTCAATTTGACCCAAAAGGGTTACAACCAATGTTGAAACATGGTGGCATTTCACATCTGGTGGTTGTGTGTGGGTGGTGGGGCAGGGATAATTGAAATTTACGCAGGGCACAGTTGTTTGAGTGTGTTAGGCAATATCAACTCGGTAAAAAACATTTTTATTATCAAAAGAGAGACTTCTACCAATGTGTTCAAATGTTCATCTTTTGAAAACGAAAGTTGTTTATCTTTTATGAAAGGTGGGGCTGCCTGTCATACTGCTTTTCTGTTGTCGTAAATCATATCTGACTTCTTTTATTATTTTTTCTTGCTTACCAGGAACCCAACTTCGTGAAGAATGATTTCTAAATCCTTTTTCTTCATTCATTGTTTTTTTTCACATTTCCCTTTATTCCTATCATTCACCTCTCTCATTTTTGGTCATAATTCTTTTAATCCGTTTTCCGTTATTCCTCTCATTTCCTTTTATGTATTTTTAAGACTTATAGTCCACCATCCATATTTTCGCCTGTATTTCCGTAGGCTTTAGCCTCATGCTCCATCTTCCTTTGTATTTATGAAGACCTGTCCCCCACCCCCTCAATTTTCATCCATTCCTAAAGACTTTCCCACACCAATACACTCTTCTCTATATTTTAAGGCTTTTTGCTCTATCTATAAAGGATTTTACCACATCAACACTGTTTTTATGTATTTCCAAAGGCTTTCACCCTCAGCTTGATGCTGTTCTTGTGTTTTCCTGACCCTTTTACTGCCCTCCCCACCCCCACCCTTTCTCAAAAGAGGCATACTCCCTTAACATGTTTTAACCTCCATAACATTCCCGTGGAGTTTGTTTGTCAATGGTTAAGAACCAGCAGACTGGTATGGTCCTTCCGCCGACTAAGATTTTTAGATGTCTTTTACCTGTTAATAAAGTATAGGTTAGGTTAATTGACTCGGGTTAAGTAGCTAAATAAATAAACCAGCTTAACCAAAGGTAATTAACAAGTAAAATACAGACAAATTGGCAGTAGAAAAACAGAAATCCAGTGATGCGAATGCGGATGACCTTTGATAGGCCCTTGTGGCTTTTGTCATCCGTGAAATTATGTTATGTTTATGTTATGTCACACTTGTTACATGCTCTAAATACAACCATACCAGGAACTACCCCTAAATTCTCCAAACTAAACAACAACAGCCGTTGAGTGCTGCCATTTGCTCCGAAAATTCGAACACAACGGCTAAATGCTGCCATTTGCCCCAAATTTGCCCAATAATAACTCCAAACTTCCCCCATTTGATAAAGAATTGTGACAATAAAAACTTCAAATTGACCTATTTCCTTCAAAATCGAATAAAAAACAACAATAATGGCACAATCACCTCCTATTCTCCATATTGACATAACAATAAACACAAAAATGACTGGAATTCTGCAGAAGTGATTTGAAAGAGTCATGAATTGAATAAGTGTGCCTTAATTTAAAAGAAGACAAAAATGTGATGAGAGGAAGTGGAGATGTGCCGTCCTCCAAATTATATAGTCTGGGTAGTCAACAGGACGGAATTGAAGGAGCTATTTAATAATTAACCTTATTATTGTATGTAATAGGGCGTCATCCAGGGTGTTATAAAAGGCGGGCGCTGTCAATTATTTGGTTACAGTAACCGCACCATCTGTTATATATGTATTTTTGCATGTAATAAAATTTAGTTTTTTTTAGTTCTCTCGAGTGCATCCATCCTTCGGTGAAGGAGAATCTTCACCCTCCATCAACCGGGTGAATTTGAAAGACAGACAAATAGCCCAGTACATCCAGAATGTCTTCCAAGACCCCAATTAGGAATATCAATTGAATTTTATCCCGAAAGAAATTATCCTTAAGTTGAACTATAGTATGGGCTCAGAACTAAGGGATAGGTGCGGTCAGGAGAAGAACTGTGGGTTAATAAATGTCAAAAATGAATATAAACGCAAAAACAGGATAAGAACAAATTTAGAGGAGGAAAATTTCATTTTCATCTTTTTAAGTCACTTTTAAGGCTTGAAATTAACCGTCCTAAGCCTTTAAGTTCCCATTGTATGGTTGAGATCAAAGGTTTTGTCACTTCGACATTTTGTCCCATCATAATTATCGTAGTGCATTTTTTTTTTTTACTTCATTTCTTTTTACTCTCTTACACAGACTCGTGTCTGACCAGGTTCACAAATCAATGTCAGAATTTTATCCAATTTTGATGAATTCCACCAAAACACGAATCAAAACAATACATTTTACTCTCGTCAACAAAATTCGATTTTTCCTCTTTGTAAACCCCGATATTGATTATTTGTTCTTCGCTTCCGTAATTTGAGATTAATTAAAATGTAATGAAGGAAAAGTGCTTAATTTATATGTCGGGGGAGGGGGGATAACGTCAACATGGTTTTCCCTTAAAATGTTCCCTCAAAATAATGTCTTATTAATTTCTCTTTTTAAGATGTGAGTTAAATTTGTTTGTGCCTCTGAAATTACTTTTCTTTTTCTCTCAGATTCCTCCTTTTCTTCTTCTTCGAAGCATTTGGGGTTAATGGCATTGAACCGCACGATTTTATAAATTTTACCCCATCCCAAACCCCTCCTTGAACTCTTTTGCTCTCCCCACCAGTTATCGGTCCGGTCCACGCTGGTACCCCAAATCAGGGTAATGAGCCCGTACCCATAATAATGGGCAGGGAAGATGGGGTAACTAAGTATAGATATGGAACCCCTTTTGCCCTGTACCAAGAGGGAAGAGTCATGTGTTGTGTGCCTCAAGAGGGGAGGTAGGAAGAGACAGTGGTGTTGCAATTACCTTCCTCTTCCGGCTCTAACCACCATTGGTCATTGTACCTTTCATCCATATCCACAAATTCCTCGCTGTTTGATGAATAACTGTTTATACGCTTTTTCCCAATAAGGAACCAAGTCCACATTCGATGACACATCCATTTTACATATTCACTGTCTCTATCCATCACCTCTTTCTTTTCTAATGCCTAAACCTTTGTACATCAACTGTTTGTCTTTCAATCCCTCAACTTCGGACATCACCTTTGGGTATACCAATCTCTCAACTTTGGACATCACTCAGAATGTGCATGGCTAAAATTTTTAAAAAGTACCAACGTGTGGAATATTTTATCGTGCGGAAGGAAAAATTCTCTTTTTTAGTCAGAGGGGAGGGGGGGGGGTCAGGAACAGGAAGAGAAAAACAAAAAAATATTAAAATAATATTTTAAGAAAAATAATTCATTCATATATGATTTTATATAAAGTAAAATAATTATTTTTTTTATAATGATGTGATAAATAACATTTGGACTTGGTAGAGGAAGGTTGCGCCCCGTCTCTCGAATTGGTTGAGCCGTGGGACGGGAATGAGATGTGTAGAGCCAGGAACATCCCGATTGATAGGAATGCGTGGCTGGTTGGAGCCAGGAACATCCCGATTGATAGGAATGCGTGGCTGGTTGGAGCCAGGAACATCCCGTTTGATAGAAATTCTTGTTGGGATGGCGCCGAGAACATTTCGAGGGACGTAAATACGTGGTGGGACAGCGCTAGGAACATTCCGAGAAGCGTACATACGTAGTGGGATGGAGCCAGGAACATCCTGAGGTACGTACATAGGTGGTGGGTTGGAGGCACGAACATCCCGTTTGATGGGAATTCTTGGTAGCAAGGCCACACGAACATTCCAAAGAATGGGGATGCTTGGAGGGATGAAGCCAGGAACATCTTGATTAATGGGAATTCCTGGTGGGACGGAGCCAGGAACGTACCTACTCAAGGGAATTCTTGGATGGATGGAGCCAGGAACATCCTGAGGGAAGGATATTCGTCGTGATATGTCGCCAGGACCATCCTGTAGGATAGGTTTTCTTAGGCGGATGGCGGCAGGAACATTCTGATGGATGGGAATTCTTGGTGGGATGGAGCAAGGAACATTTCGATGGATAGGAATTCCTGTTGGGACAGCGCCAGTAATATGCAAATGAAAGGATATTCTTGGTGAGATGGAGCCAGGAACATCTTGATGGAATGGAATTCCTGGTCGTATGACGCCAGGAACTTACTGAAGGATGGTAATTCTTGGGGTGATAGAGCCAGGAACATACCGAGGTGCGAAAATTCCTGATTTACTGGCGCCAAGAACTTTATAAAGGAAGGGAGCTTGTAGTGGTATAGCGCCATGAACTTTATAAAGGAAGGGAGCTTGTAGTGGTATAGCGCCAAGAAAATCCTGAGGGGATGGAATTCGTCGTGGTATAGCGCCCGGAACATCACGATGGATGTATGATTGTTCTTTGTGGAATGGCCCATAGAACATTCTGAACTATTCCTCTGTAGGGTGGATTGAGGCCCAGAGTATGCTGAGTGATTGAAATGCATGGCACGATGGGGCCAGGAACAATACATGGGATGAGGCCAGGAGCATTCAAAGGGATAAGGATTCCTGGAGGGTAGGAGCTAGGAACGTACAATGGGAAGGGAATGAGGGGTGGTAAGAGAGTTTGAACGTTTCGAAGGACGGCAACTAACGGTGGTATGGGGGCCGGAAACGGGGCGAGGAAGAGGGATGCTTGGAAATTTATTCGGGCTGGAATGGTAAAATGCCCGAACGTGTAGTTGGACTACCCTGGGAATGTTGAGAGTGACGGGAACGTGGTGTGGGAGGGGGGCACTAGGAAGGTGGTGGCAAGGGTGAATGAGTTGGGTAGTTAAGTAGTAAATAGACCAGCGACTTCGGTTGTTCATGACTACTCGGACTCCGATCATGTGTAGGCCCATGTCAATGATAACCGATGGGGTGTCGACCTTGTCGTGGATCCAAAGAGTGGCGATGTGGATGAAATAGAAGTCGTGGCTCGGACTCCTCGGGATGGTGTAGTTCATGTAGTGGTAGCGCCCCATAGCAGCCGATTCAAGGACGAGCTTCGGGACAAGAGTTTCGCTCTAAAGTAGGACTTAGAGACTTTCACCTGCGAACAAGGAATATGTGAATGTCAAAACGATAATTACAAGTTGATAAAAAGTGGAAATTAAAATAAAGGAAGAAGCAAAATTGTGAATTAGGTTCAAGGAGAAAGATTTCATACCGGAGAATCTTTTAAAGCGAGAGAACAGGGAAATAAGGAAAGAAAAGAGAACAGAGAGAGGATGAAAGGGAAATGGACTAATGAGGAAGTGCAAATAAAAGGGAAAAGTCTATTGGTGAAACTTCTAAAGACAGAGGAAGGACAGAAAAAATAAAATTAAGGGAGATAAATAGAAATTTTTATGCAAATTACCAGACCGTTGGAGCTGAAATGGAGGTCAATTTGGGACACTGACTGCTGAAACTGACCACACTGTATGACACCAAAATCGGGGCCGTAGAGACGCCGGACGGGGATTTCCCTTAACTCAAGGACGACTCCAAAGCAACTCATGGTCGCCCTTGAGATTCGTCTTATTTTATACATCCAGAATAATCAAGGCGGAATAAGGGATTAGGAACGGATATTGGCCAAGGGAAAAGCGTCGAACCCTTTTTACTCAACGACATATTATAGATAAAATAAATATACATAGGTACACAAAATTCTAGGATTCTTTGAACACTTCTTTCTTCTATTAAAACAATCAATGTCCATTCGAAATAAAATGGAAAAACAACCCTTGGTCTTCCTGAGAGATTAATTTTTGCCCCGTTCGAAGATCCATTGAGAACAACCATCGCTTCAAGGCTTCTAAAGTGGCAAAAGAAAGATTACAAATAGGCCCAATAATTGGAGGAAATTATTACCTGCATCTTTTGCATATTTTGGTCGTGCAGTGAGGAAGAGGAAGCCTCTTTAAACCAATACTAAGAGGAGGAATGAGTGAGAATTCTTTGGAATTTCTGCACCGGAAAACTTTGTTGAGGTTTTCTCAATTTGACCAAAAAGGGTTACAACCAATGTTGAAACATCGTGGCATTTCTCGTCTGGTGGTTGTGTGTAAGTGTGGGATGGGGGGGGGACAGAATATATATTTCTCAGGTCACAGTTGTTTGAGTGTGTTGGCAATAGTAACTCGGGAAAATCAATTTCCTTTACCAAAGAGAGACTTCTACCAATGTGTTCAAATGTTCATCTTTTGAAAAGAAAAGTTGTTTATCTTTTATGAAAGGTGGGGCTGCCTGTCATACTGCAAAAAGGACAACAGAATGGCAGGACCTGGGATGATTAACGGACTTCCTTATGCGAGTCCGTCCAAGGTCATGAACCACAGAGACAGGAGACTTTAACGAAAAATTCCCCCAGTCGAAGGAACAAGTTCAGAATTTGCGAAAGTCATCAGGCGACAAACATGGTCAGAAATACCGAAAGCTGCAATCACAGAACTTAATAAATCAATGCCCAGGCGCATAAGCACCTGTAGAAGACGCTGAAGGGACGTCCAAATAGTATTAATTAAGGTCTTTGATTGTTCAAATTGTATTTCATTCTTTAAATTTCCAAATAAAAACAATTAACCGCGTGTCTATTTATTTCTTGCTCATCCCCTTTTTCACCTCTCTCTCTCTCTCTCTCTCTCTCTCTCTCTCTCTCTCTCTCATTCTATTATATATCCGCCTGTTTGTAAATCTCGTTTTCATCTGAAGGAAATTCACCATTTTTCCTTACTTCGACCCATTTCTGTTTTATTCCGTTCGAGTCATTTACCTCGTTGGTTGTCATTTTATTCTTTAATTTCAGAATTATAAAAGCAGCCTCACCCCTTAGGGACACCACGAAAAGCTTCTGTCTGTTGTACCGAGGCTAGACAGGTTTGGGAGTGTTTCACGCCCCCCCTCTTTATACTGAGCCCCCAAGAACGCCCTTCCTTAGACCATTCGGCCAACTACTTACCTCCTTTTCACATTCCCTTATCTCAACACTTTATTTACGAGTATCCCAGCACAAACCTCTGGGGAGTTTCCCTCGTTGGATTACTCTTTTTTGTTGTAATGAATTAATTATTGCGGAAAAGCGTAAGAATTCCCATGCCACTAATTAAGAGACGCCTTCGTGTCCTTGTAACCGAGTCCGAGAAAAATAGTGGTGAGAGGAAGTGGGGCTTTGCTGGCCCGACCCCACTAGTTATAGAGTCCGGGTAGCCAAATTTCGGAATTGACGAGCGCTATTTTTTAACAATCAACCTCATTTTTTTATTTAATAAATTATATTTATTTTACTTTTCTTAAGTGCATCCACCCCTCCGTGAAGGGGGATCTTCACCCCCTCTCTCATTCAGGTGACTTGGTCAGACCGGATTAACCATTCTTCAAAGACACCAATTAGGGATATCAATTGACCAAGATCCAGAAAAAAATGATCCTTATTTGTGTCCAACTCTTAAAAGGGCTGAGGATTATAAGGAGGTGGCTGTGGTCAGGAGCGGAGCTGTGGATTAACAAAGGTCAAAAAGGACAAACCAGATTAAAAGAAGATCAGGGCAAATTCATACGTAGCAAAGATTCATTTTTATCTTTTCACACACATACACTCCTGTGTGTGTGTTTGTGTGTGTGTGTCTAAGATCTCACACCAATATTTCCTCTTTTCTCTGGATATTTTTTCCGTCTTGCAAATCGGTTATCTGCGCTTATCACCTCCCTCTTCCAACATGGGGCTTTTAGCTATACCTTGGGTAACCTTACTGCAGTTAACATCTGGATGATTGTGGCCCCTCCAACTCTATTCCGCGGAGATCTTCGACTGTGTCTTCCACACACTCTCACTCCTCGCCTCTTCCCCATTCTCTTTACGGATCTCTAATTACTAACTCTCATTCGAAGATTCCCTCGTTACTCGTTTCCTTTTATTCCGAGAGTTAAAGAATCGGTATTTTAAAGTGATTTGCAGAAATTTAAAAGATGAAAATCTGGAAATTAAAGCGATTTTAATAAATAAAATTAAATCTTGTATTGACCGCAATCACCATTTAAATCTCGATTTCGACGACGCCTAAATTTCTTGTTTTAAATCGCATATTTTTCATATCAAATTTTGTCCTCTTGAGATCTTGTTCTTCCCTCATTTTGGGATGTCTTCTTACTCAATTAAAATAAGAAACCAAATTTGTTCGTATCTTCGGCACTTTGATCTTCACTTTGTTTTTAAATACAGCTTCGAGTTGCATTTTGCCCTTGTAAACAACTCTCCTCCCAAATGTGGCATTGTTTATTCCATCACAGGTTTCGATGTGTAAAAGTATACGGTAAAGATGCATACAGGTAGGCGTTAAACAAGCTAATTTACGTAATTTTAACCCGCAGTTGCGCTGCCTGTACACCTGTACCATTTTGAACATCTAAACAATTGGGGTCTTGCTCGTTCCATTTCAAACTCTATTAAAACTGTTTCAAGAAATATTTGAATGTTTAAATTTCATGGACACTTTTAAAATAAAAACCGGTCGGTCTCTTTTCTTTAGATCCTATCATCATCCATAGAATTCATGTCCAATACAACCACAATATTTACTCAATATTCCTCTTGGTCATTCTATCACTATTGGTAGTGAAATGAGAAATGGAATTTAACATAAGAAACTGTAGTGTACTTAGTATAGTTATGCGTAATCCAATGAATAATTAATTATAAACTAAATGGGGGAGTTTTAGGATGCGAGAGAGACTTAGGTGTCCTGGTAATTTCTGACTTCCGGCCTAGAAAAAACTACATCTGTAAATGCTAGGCATCAAGGTAATAGGGTATTGGGGTTGATTGGAAGGAGTGTATGTAATGGGACGCGAATGGGTTTAAGCTAGACAAGTTTAGGTTTAGGAAGGAGATTGTTAGAAATTAGTTTACCTATCGAGTTGTAGATGAATTGAATGGGCTCACTAGTCCTGTGATAGAAGCTTCCTCCATGCGGAGTTTTAAGAATAGATTGGATAGCAGTGGCGGATCCAGGATCAAGATTTTGGGAAGGACTAACTAGAATTCCTTCCTCTGAGTAGTCTGAGAAGAGAGCATTGGTAATTAATAATGGTTATCTTACATAACATTCATACTAAATAACAGAATCACACACAGGACAGCACTAACTTTCTCGGAACCGATTTTCTTCCACGCATCAGAAACTTATGAGTTGTAGTTTCTGGACATCGGCTAAGATATAATACTGAATGTAATAATTATTTTTGAGATTTTCCTGCATTTTAGACATCCTTTACATATGATACATTCGATCACAACGGTTTTATTAACTTATATATATATATATATATATATATATATATATATATATATATATTACATAACTATTTCTGAAAGGTAGAATACAGACGTGGCCTAAAAAAATATATAAACATAATAATAGGTTAATGTGGGGGAATTCCACGTGGAATTTCTTTTCCATCACGGAAGTGACGTCCATGCGCTAAAGAAAATTCTAGAATTTGGTTAGGCTTAAATTGGTAAGCCTTTTCCCTCCCGCCATCCACAAGCGGTAGCCTCAAACAAACAAACAAACATAAACATAATTTCACGGATGACAAAAGCCAAGTGGGCCTATCAAAGGTCATCCGCATCTGTCATAACCCACCCACAAAATGCATCCATATGATTGTGTCACATCCACCTCGGACCACCTTTTCGCGGGTTAGAATCGCCTGGGCGTGAAGGTTCTAAGCCATTCGAGAGTATCGTTGGCCAAACACCCCATGTGTCCCCTCAACCCTGCGGGGGGAGCCTCGGATATATAGGACTCGTCTTCCAGGTGGGAGATACAGAGTTGAAGAGTCCCGCCAGGATCCAAGAAGCATTCCCCTAGTTCCAAGTCAGCTTCTTAACAACGAAGCAAAGTGACGGCTGAACTTTTCGTGTGTTGGAATTAGCCCAGCCAGTGAGGTAATTCCATTTGACGATCGCCACCGAGCAATTTTTCCGACTCCACTCACCCACTCCTGTAGAAGCCTTCCTCGTTCCCTCCTCCTCTTCTAGTGGCCGAAATACTCTCCCTTTCCCGCTCAGAAGCTCCGAGTGCCCTCGCCCACACATTTATTGCCTGCAGAAGACATCCGTGAAACCTTACCCTGACGTCTCACCCGGAATCCTTCGCAAGCCAACCCTTCTTCCCCTTCAATCTTCAGCAACCCATTTGAGTTAATCCTTCCCATTGGAAGAGTCTACTTCTGTAAGGCATTAATTTCTAACTTCAGAGTCTGATGCATAACTCTGCAATTCTCCCCCTCATTTACCAATTTAATTTTGCCCATTGATTCTCTTATTTTATGTAAATAGAATTATATTTTTGTAAATGCCTCTTTAAATAACCTTGAGCTATGCCATTGCCAAAATTTTACCTGACCTCGTTCTGCACTCTATGCTCGCTGCTCCCCGCGTCGAAACTCGTGGCGTTCCTCCCGTTTGTAGGTTCACCTTTAAGTTATTAGTCCATGCCCCATAGATATAATATGGTATTGATATAATATAATGTCACACCACGACAGTTAATAACAGCATCTAATACACAGCATTGTTTGCTGTATTTCACATGAACATCAACCTCCTGTTGCTTTGAGCAAATACATCGCCCAACGCCAGACCGTTGAGGCGTTCTTTACCCATGGTATACATTAAGTAAGTTTTCGGTAGTTTAAAGAATGAAAATGAACGTTCGGGTTCCACGTTTACGACTGGAAGAGTGAGTAGAACTTGAAGAAGCCTGACAGGTTTAGATACATTCGCGTCTCAGGCAAGGCAAAAGCATCTCCAACGGAGTCAAACTCGATTGTTGGCGAAAACCAGCGCTCTGCCTCCGCAATAACGAACCTCAATGCCTCGATGTCAGCATCGTCGACTTTTTGCACCCTCCAGTAAAGCAGCAATATCTTCGTGAATGCTACTGAGCAGATGTTTGATGTTGAAGAGGACCGGAATATTGTCGTCTCCGAACCATCTCTGCAACTCAGTCAAGACATGGTCAATGAATGGACTCAGACAGATCGCCATAGAAGCTGGTCAGTGTACCTTTTCTTGTCTTGTTGAGATACTTCTCCACTTCACCGATATAAAAGAGTTAGATCATCCTCGATAACCCTTGCTGCCAGCATCTTACCCAGAATAGTAACTATTTGTATTTTCGTTATTTGTTTTTATTATTATTGTGTATATTATTTGTCACCACCGTATAATCTGTGTTAGGTCGTAAAGCTCTTTCGAGAATCAGCGGATCCGACAGCGTATCCAAGATGTTCCATAAACAGGGACAAGTTTTGGGTCATTCGGGAAAGGAATTGATCGAACAAAAGGAACAAAAGAAGAGAATTCTTCCGTTCCCTACGAACCAAGGACAATAACAACAGAGAAACCCCCCCTCATTTAGTAAAAACCCAGGTCCCTTTAAACCCAAAGGTAATCACCATAAGAAGCAAGAAGAAGTTAACCCCCGATTTGCAATGCTCCGTCGAGTAGCCCCTACCGGAGTAACCCCATTGTTTTCTTCTCTTGCGGAGCCTCTGGTCACTACAAATATCAGTGTCCACAAAACTTCCGATTTCGTTTTGGCCCTGGACAACAGTTCCACCAAGTCTCCGCACTCTCGCTGCCAAACAACCTACCGCGCCTCAGCCTCTGCCATCTTCGTTGACCTCTCAGGAGCACCAGGTGAACTTTCTTTTTAATAACAGTTCTTTTCGTGGACTCAAATTCGAGTCTGAATCCATTAATAGAAGTAGATTATCCACTCTGGTGAGAGATACAGGGTGTACATGTATAGTAGTGTCGGACAAGCTGCTTTCCCCCGTGGACCCCCAACATAAGTAATTCGATTTAGTACACGATTTCTATGGAAGGGCTAATAAATTTCCAGTAATCCGTTGTCACGTGAAATGCCGCTATTTTACGGGTTGGACCGACGTCCTAGCTGCCTCGATTAAGTTTTGTGCAGTGTTGGTGTGTCAGAGCGCGCAGCTCTCCCCAACTGCGCTGTTGCAAGCTGTCCTCACCCGGGCTTAGTCTAATAGAGATTCCTGTCCTTCCAAGTTTCTCAAGTCCCTATGCACCGCTGATTACGAGCGAATGATAACACCCAATTCATCAGTGCCCAAAATGACTGCCTTTCCCTCCAACCCTTATGGAAAAAGGCCAAACGAGGAGAGACATAATCGGTTCGTGGAGACCGAAAAGTGAGGTATGTGATAGAAGACGCTTTACTATTTCGTACTTCTCCGGATCCAGTAGGCTTCCCGTGCAAGTCCCTTTGCCTGCCTAGGGCACTCGTTGCGAAGCTTTTATAAATAGCACACGAAGGATGTGTTTACAGGACACTTTAGCAAAGAAGTCGAAAACCTCCTTAAATTAGGAATAATTGAACCCTCCTCGTCGGATTATTGTTCCCCGATAGTGATAGTACGTAAGCCGGATCAATGTTTTCGTATGTGCGTAAATTTTAGAAAGTTAAATGCTGTCACGGTATTCAATACCGAACCCATCCCTTTTATCGACCAGAACCTGCACTTATTTGAGAAGGCCAAGTACATTTCTGAAATAAACTTATGCAAAGCCTACTATCAAATCCCACTTCGAAAATCCGTGAGGAAATTCACGTGTCTCCATTTTGGTTTGGTCAATGCCTGCAGTAACTATAACCGGATGATACAAAAAATTGTAGATGGGTTGAACAATGTCTCTTTTGTCTTTAACAACGTATACGTTGCCACATGCACCTGGAAGGAGCACCTTCAATCCCTTCGTCCACTCTTAAGCCGGCTTAGGATCATGGATTGACAATCAATCCATCCAATGTGCCACTTTGCTCATAGCACTATCTCTTACTTCGGGTTCAAAGTAAGAGAGGGACAATTAGCCCCTAAGAAGACAAAGTTAGGGAATAGAAGGCATGTCACTCCCTAAAACAAAGAAACAGCTTCGTTCGTGTCTTGGCTCCGTCTCCTTCTATCGGCGGTTCATCCCCCAATTCGCTTTCATAGCGTCACCCGTTAATCACCTTCTTAAAAAGGACGCACCAGACCCCATCCTATGGAACCCCGCCGTGAATGCGAGTTTCGGCGAGCTAAAGAAAAAATTGGTCTCGCTCCTATCCTCCATTTGCCCAATCCCTACAAAAATTTTGGCATTCGAACTGATGCCTCTAATCTCGGCAATGGGTACGTTTTATTACAATATGAGGAAGAAGAAACCCCATGTCCAGTGGCATACGCGAGCCGGAAACTGTTGGTTCGCGAAAGAGCATACACTACCATAGAACTTGAAGCTTTAGCAATCATTTATGGCATTCAGAAATTTAGGATGTACTTGATTGGTAGACCTTTTACTTTAGAAACGGACAATAGGCCACTAGCCTACATAAATAATTGTAAGAGTCATAACGGCAGACTCATGAGATGGTCTCTTTTATCGTCAGAATACCAATACAATGTATCTTACGTAAAATGAACGGATAACGTCATTGCTGATAATTTATCACGCAATCCGATAGACGAAGGCCCTAATTGTGGCGTCTAACCGGAACTGTCCGGCCATTTTTATTTTTTTTGTTCTTGTGTATATATGTATGTTATATTTAATTATTTATGTATATCTAGTTATAACAGTAATTTCTAAGACCTTCTTGCGAAATAGTGCCATTTCATTTTGTTCATTTCTTTGTGTGTTTCGCGTATGTATGTTTTCTGGGATCTCATTTTGGCTATAGATTGTAACCACGAGTAGGTTATATCTTGTGACATTATCCCTCGTTCCACTTCAGAATAATGTCCCCTTGGGAACAGTAGGGATGTAGGAGAATAGCATAATGCTCCCAAGTTTTGCCCACTTCCCTTCCGGGCGGGCCGCTTATCATCCCTTTTCGTTACGGCCCAATATCTGGTGGTTTCAGCCGGAAGAAAACGTCAGCCATTTCAACTAAGCACCGAGTTCCTTCCCGGACTGTTTGTCGATAAATGGGAGGCCATCTTCGCTTCCGATAGTTGCCAGAAGGTTAGAAAGGACAAAATGGAATAGCTTGACACCTAATCTACTTCCGTCGCCCTGAGAACCTCTCCCGAGTTTCAAGTATAAAAGACGAATTCATTTAACTCTCAGTAGTAGAGCTTGCACAGCGTCTAGCGGTGCAGGAATTGCCACCTATCGATGTAGTGGTAATTCGTCGAAGCATCAACTCTTTAGAGAGGAGATAGGTTCGAGTTAGGGAGGCTCCTTTTCCCGTTGGTCTGCAAGGCAGTGCGGACCCAAGCTCGTACTCGCGTGTAAAAGCCGAAGCTACAAACAGCCTCACTCTGGTTCCCTAAGCGAGAAAACTACATCTCGGCTTTTACCCGTGACCCTACGTGTCAAGAGGTCACTTCACTTTCCCAGAGGCACCCAAGATTCCTCGGAGTTCACGAGCGTGGGGCCCTCTGTAACAAAAAGCTCCCGTCACTGCCTTCTTCCAGCAAGAATCGTGATGGAATTGTGGGATCAGGTCGGTCCCTAGAGAACCTACCTCGTCGTCTCCACCTCTTAACCCACCACCTTCACTCACCAGCGCCACCCGAACATCAGGTTCGAAGGTAACCCTTCCCTTTCACATTCCCTGACTTCACCGCGAAGCTTACCAGCATTACAAGTGTATAGGGATTTGTATGGTGAATAGTAATTTGCAAGCCAAGTGAGATATCCGAGATTTACGTATTAATTTATCTCTCAAAGCCCATTATTTGTATATATATATATATATATATATATATATATATATATATATATATATATATATATATATATATATATATATATGTTTTCTTGTTTCGTGTTTATTAAAACTTTATTTTCATATTGTTGTGTATCTAACTTCCTTTGGGTCGCTTGCTGGCAAAGTTCACCATTCCTCGACAGATGGGAAGGAAATTCTTGGTGAAATGGCGCCAGAAACATCGCGAGGCAAGGTAATTCTTGGTGAGATTGCGCCATAAACATCCCGATGTAAGGATATTCTTGGTGGGTTCGCGTCGGGAACATCCCGATTGTAGGAAACTCTTGGTAGGATCGCGCTAGGAACATCTCGAGGGAAAATAACTCTTGTTAATATGGCGCTAGTGACATTTCGAAGGAAGGGAATTCGTGGTGGGATGGAGCTAGAAACAACCTCAGGCAAGGGAATTCTTGGTGCGATGGTGCCAGGAACATACTCAGGCAAGTGAATTATTTGCGGGACTCGCAAAGAACATCCCGAAGTAAGGTTATTCCTCGTGGGATGGAGCCAGGAACCCTCTGAGTGAACGGAATTATTGGTTGGATGGCGCCAGTAAAATCATGAGGTAATCAAATTCTTGGTTGTAGGGAGCCAGGAAAATTTCGTTGGATGGGAATATGTGTTGGATGACACCAGGAACATCCCGAGGGTAGGGGATTTTAGGTGGGATGGCACCAGCAACAGACTGACGGCACGGAATTACTGGTGTGATGGGGCCAAGAACATCCTGAGGCAAGGAAATTCTTTGTGGGATGGCGCCAAGAAAATCCTGAGTGAAGTGACTTCTTGGTGGGCTAGCGCCAAGAACATCTAAATATATGGGAATTTCTTATGATTGCCACCAAGACTATCTCAATGTAAGGGAATACTTGTTGGTGTGGCGCCAGTAACATCTCAAAGAAAGGCAATTGGTTCTGCGATTGCGCCAGGGACGTACAAAGATAAGGGTATTTTGGTGTAATGGATCCAAGAACATCTTGAGGGAAGGGAATTCTTGGTGGAATTGTGTCGGGTATATGCCGATGGAAGTGATAGCACTTGGTGGGATGGGACAAGGAACATCTCTAGAGAAGGGAATTCTGGATAGGATAGCACCAGGAACATTAGGATGGGGGACCTCATTCATGGAATGGCGCGAGGAACATCGTATAAGAAGTGAAGTATTGGTAGGATGTAATCAAGAACATCCTGGAGGAAGGGAATTCTTGTTTGGATGGTACCAGGAACAAACCGTGGAAAGGTATTTTTTGTGGGATGCTCCTAAGAACATCCCTCGGGAAGGGAATTCCCGGTAGAAAGGTCCCAAGAATCTCCTGAGGGAAGGGAATTCTAGTTTAGATGTTACCAGGAGCATTCCAAGGTAATGGAATTTTCGGTGGGGTGGCATCAGGAACATCCAGACGGAAGGAAATTACTGGCGGGATAGCACCAGCAACATCTCAAGATTACGGACTTTTGTTGGTACAGCACAAGAAACAACGACAGGGCCGGGAATTCTCAGTGGGATTGAGCGATGAACATCCCGTGGAAGGAAATTTGGGTTTGAATGGACCGAGGAACATCACACATGAAAGGAATTTTTGGTTGCATGGCGCCAGAAACATCTAGATCGAAATGAATTCTTGGTTGCATAGCGTCAGGAACAACCAAATGTAAATGAATTCTTGGTGGGATGACGCCAGGAACATCCTGATGGAAGGGAATTATTGGTAGGATGGTGCCATAAATATCCTGAGGGAAGGGAATTCTTAGTCGGATGGCGCCAGGAACGTCCAAAGAGAAGGATATTTTGGGTGTAATAGAGCCAAGAACATCCTAAGGGAAGGGAATTCTTGGTGAAATGGTGTCAGGTTCATCCGAAGGCAATGAAATTCTCAGTATGAAGGGGCTAGGAACAACCTGTGGGAAGGAAATTCTTGGTTGGGTGGCACCGGGAACATCCTGAGGGAAGTAAATCTTGTTTGGATGGTACCATGAGAACCCTAAGGTGATGGAATTCTCAGTGGGATGGCACCAGGAACATCCTGAGGGAAGGAAATTCTTGATGGGGTAGCACCAGAAACATCCCAAGAGAACATCCCGTGGAAGGGAATTCGGGTTTGGATGAACACAGGAACATCCCAAGGGAAGGAAAGTCTTGATTGCATGGCGCTAGTAACATCCCGATGTGAGTAAATTTCCCTCAGGAAAAATCAAAATCCAGAAGGAAGGAAATTCATATTGGGATGGAGCCAGGTACATCTTGAAGGAAA
Source organism: Ceratothoa steindachneri (assembly GCA_963969495.1). Lineage (NCBI taxonomy): Eukaryota > Metazoa > Arthropoda > Malacostraca > Isopoda > Cymothoidae > Ceratothoa > Ceratothoa steindachneri. The sequence continues at coordinate 66,857,661 of OZ018326.1, forward strand.
GAAATTATTGGTGGTATAGCGCCAAGATCGTCCAAAGAGAAGGATATTTTGGTTTGCTGGAGCCAAGAACATATTGATAGAAGGGGATTCTTTGCGGAATGGTGTGTGGAACATGCCGATGTAAGTTATATTGCTTGGAGTGATAGCACTAGGATCGTCCCGATAGGAGGGACTTCTTGGTTGGATAGCGCTAGGAACATCCTGTTCGAAGGTTATTCTTGGTGGAATGACACGAAGAACATCTTGGGGAAGGGAATTGTTGTTAAGATAGCGCCAGTAACATTACGACTAAATAGAATTCTTGGTGAGATAGCGCAAGGAATATCTCAATGGAAATGAATTCTTGGTGGGTTGGCGCTAAGAACATCCCGATGCAAGGGAATTCTTGTTAGGATGGCGTCAAGAAAATCCCGAGTGAAGGGAATTCTTAGTAGGAAGGCTCCAAGAACATCTTGAAGTAAGGGAATTCATGGTCGGATGGAGCCAGGAACATCATGAGGGAAAAGAATTCTTGTTGGGATGGCGCCAGGAATGTCCAAAGAGAATGGTATTTTGGGTGTGATGGAGCAAATAACATCCTGAAGAAAGGGAATTATTGGTCGGATGGCACCAGAAACATCCCGATGGGAGGGAGTTCTTGGTGGGATGGCACCAAGAACACCTCAATGGAAATGAATTCTTGGTGGGTTGGCTCCAGGAACACCCTGACGCAAGGGAATTCTTGCTTGGATGGCGCCAGGAAAATCCCGAGTTGAGGAAATTCTTGGTGGGATGGCTCCAGGAACATCCTGAAGTAAGAGACTTCATGGTGGGATTGAGGCAGAAACATCCTAAGGGAAGGCAATTCTTGGTGTGATGGCGCCAGAACGTCCAAAGAGAAGGGTATTTTGGGTTCGATGGAGCCAAGAACATCCTGAGGGTAGGGAATTCTTGGTGGGATGGTATTATGAACATGCCGATGTAACTGATATGGTTTGGTGGGATTTACCCATGAATATCCCGAAGGTAAGAAATTCTTGGCGGGATGGCGCCAGGAACATCCCAAAGGAAGGGAATTTTCGGTGGGATGGCACGAGGAACATCCAGATGGAGGGGAATTCCTAGTACGATGTCGCCAGGAACATCTTGGGTATTGGAATTCTTATTTGGATGGTGTCAGGAACACCCGAAGGAAAGGGAATTCTGGCTGGGATGGCGCCAGGAACATCTCCCTGGAAGGGAATTCATAATGGGATGCCGCCAGGAACATCCTGAGGGGAGGAAATTCGTCGTCGTGGTATGGCGCTAGGAACATCTCGATAGATAGAAATTCTTCTTCGGATGGAGCCAGCATCATCCCGACGAAATGGAATTCTTCCTGGGATAGAGCCAGGAATATCCTAAGGGAAGGTAATTCATCATGGTAGGGCGCTAGGAACATCCCGATCGATAGGAATTCTTAATTGGATGGTGGCAGGAACATCCTGATGAATCAGATTTCTGGGTAGAACGGAGCCAGGAATAACCCGACGAAAGGGAATTCTTGGTGGGATGAAGACAGGAACATACCGAGGAGCGTAAATTCGTGGTCGGATGGCGCCATGGAAATCCCGAGGCAACTGAACGAGGGTGAATGAGTTGTGTGGTTGTGTGGTGAATAAACCAGCGACTTCGCTTGTTCCTGTCCACTCGAACTCCGATCATTTGAAGGCCCATGTTGATGGTCCTCGAGGGGGTGTCGACCCTGTAGTGGAAGCAAAGAGTAGCGATGTGGATGAAGTAGAAGTCGTGGCTCCGAGTCCTCGAGATCGTGTAGTTCACGTAGTAGTAGCGAACCATAGCAGTGAGTCTAGGCCGAGCTTGAGAACTAGAGTTTCGATCCGTAGTACGATTTAGAGACTTTCACCTGCAATTAAAGAATAAGTTACTGTAAGAAAGATGCTTACAAGTTGATAAAAAGAAGAAATTATAAGAAAGAAAAAAGTAAAATTGTTAAATACATTCAAGGAGAAAGATTTCTAAGCGGAGAATTTTCTTTAGGAGAGAGAACGGTGGAATAGGGAAATAAACGTCAGAAAAGAGACAGGAAAGAAAGGGTCAATTGACGAATGAGGAATTGTAAATAAAAGGGATAAGTCTCCTGCTAAAGCTTCTACGGACAGGGGAAGGACAGAACAGAAAAGTAAATGAAAAAAGATAAATGGAATTTCTTGTGGAAATTACCCAAAGGTTAGAGCTGAAATCGAGGTCGCTTTTGGAAACTGACTGCTGAACTTGACCACACTGTATGGCACCGAAATCTCGGCCTTAGAGACACCGGACGTGGATAATTTAACTCAAGTATGAATCGAAAGCATCTTCCGGATATTATGGACGTGAAGCGAGTAGGACGAAGCCTCTTTAATGAAATATTAAGAAGACGAATAAGTGAGAAGCCTTTCGAAATCGGTCACACGAAAATTTTGATAAGGCTTTATGTATTTAGACAGAGGATGGGTATGAGTTTGGAGATTACCCTCTAAGCAATTTGACGTAAAAGGGTTAAAACTAATGTTTCTCTTCTGGGATGGGGGGAGGGGGAGGATTGAAAATGTACGAGTTCACAGTTGCTTGTGTGTGTTGACAATATAAACTCGAAAAAATCCATTTCTTTTCTTACAGAAAGACTTCTACCAATGTGGTCAAATATTCAGCTTTTGAAAAAAGAAAGTGTTTTCATTTTCTTTGGAATCTGGAGCTCCCTGTCATACTGCAAAAAAGACAACAAAAGGGCAGGTCAAAGGAGGATTAAAAGACTCCCTTGTTTAAGTCAGTCCACTGACATGAAGCCAAGAGAACAAGAACGGAGACTTTAGGGAAAAGGTCCCCCAGTTGAAGAAACAAGTTCAGAATTGGCGAAAGTCATTAGACGCCAAACATGGTCGGAAATACCGAAAGCTGCAATCACATAACTTAATAAATCCATGACCGGGCGAATAAGCGCCTGTAGAAGACGCTGAAGGGACGTCCAAAAATTATAGATAAAAAACTTTCACTGTATAAATTGTATTTCATTCTTTAAATCTACAAAAAAAAGCCCTTAACTGGGTATCTATTTATTCCTTGCACGTCTCCTTGTTTACAACGCTCTCTCACTCTCTCTTTATCCCTTTTCAATTGGTTAGTTTATCTCATTCACCGCTCCTCTCTACTCAATCCCCTCTAAGTAAAATTACTTTCTTTATGGCACTAGTCCGAGAAGAATCCCGGGTGTTTGGGGTTAACGTCATTGAACCGCAGGATTTGATCAATTTTACTCCATCCCAACCCCCTCCTTGAACTCTTTTGCTTTACCCACCAGTTATCAGTAAACGCTGGTGCCCTAGGTCAGGGGAATTAGCCCGTATCCATAATAATGGGAACAGGAAAGATTGAAGAACTAAGTGTAGATATGGAAAGACATTTGACCTCGCCCAAGAGGGAAAAGTCACGTGTCATGTGCCTGAAGGAAGAGACATTGGTGTTGCATTTGCCATCCACTTCCAGCACTAACCACCATTGGTCATTGTACCTTTCAACCGTATCCATAAATTCCTCGCTTTTTAACGTATAACTGTTTATACGGTTTTCGCCCTTGATAAACAAAGTCCACATCGGATTACAGACAGTTTTCAATTTTTGCTGTCCTATATCCATCAACTGTTGTTCTCCCGATCCATCAACTTTGAACTTTAACTTTTGGTCTTCCAATCCCTCAACTTTACACACCACTCAGAATGTGCATTGCTAAAATTAAAAAAGAACCAAATTTTCTCTCATAAATATTTTGAAAGGTTTAAAGAATCGACCAACGGGAAAAATATTTTATCGTGCGGAAGGGAGAATTCTCCTTGTAGTCAGACGGGGGGTCAGGAATAGGAAGAGAAACACAAAAAAATATTAAAATAATATATGAAGAAAAATAATTCATTCATATATGATTTTACATAAATCAAAATAGTTATTTTTTTATAATAATGTGATAAATAACATTTGGACGTGGCTGAGGTTGGTGGCATCCCGTCTGTCGAATTGGTTGAGCCGTGGGACAGGAATGAGATGTGGGATGGCGCCAGGAACATTCCGAGGGACGTACATAGGTGGCTGGATGGAGCCAGGAACATCCCGATTGATGGAAACTCTTGGTGGGATGGCTCCGAGAACATTTCGAGGGCCATAAATACGGGGTGGGAGGCGCCAGAAACATTCCGAGGAGCGTACATACGTGGTGGGATGGAGCCAGGAACATCCTGAGATACGTACATAGGTGGTGGGTTGGGGGAAGGAATTCCCATCGATGGGAATTCTTGGTAGGAAGGCCACAGAAACATTCCGATAAATTGGGATTTTTGGTGAGATGGAGCCGGAAAGATCTCGATGAATGGGAATTTCTAGTGGGACGGAGCCAGGAACGTACCGACGAAAGGGAATTCTTGGTGGGATTTAGCCAGGAACGTACCGAAGAAAGGGAATTCTTGGTGGGATGGAACCAGGAGCATTTTGATGGATATGAATTCCTAGTGGGACGGAGCTAGGAACGTACCCACGAAAGGGAATTCTTGGTATGATGGAGCCAGGAACATTTCGATGAATAGGAATTCCTAGTGGGACGGAGCAAGGAACATTCCGACGAGAGGAAATTCTTGGTGGGATGGAGACAGGAACATAATGAGGGGCGTAAATACAAGGTAGGTTTGCCCCTAGTAACATCCTGAGCGAAGAGAATATGTGGTGGTATGGCGCCAGGAACATCCTGAGAGAAGGGAATTCGTGGTGGTATGACGCCAGGAACACCCTGAATGAAGGAAATTCTTGGTTTTATAGCGGGAGGAACATCACGATCGATTGAAGTTCTTGGGGGAATGGCCCCTAGAAAATTATGAGCCATGGTTCTGTGGGTTGGATTGAGGCCAGGAACGTTCTGAGTAATTGGAATGCATGGGGCGATGGGGCCAGGAAAATTCCGAGGGATAAGTATTGCTGGAAGGTAGGAGCTAGGAATGTACAATGGGAAAGGAATAAGGGCTGTTAAGAGAGATAGAACATTTCGAGGGACGGGAACGAACAGTGGTATGGCGCCGGGAACGGGGTGAAGGGGAGGAATGATTGGAACTTTGTTCGGACCGGGACGGCGTGGAGGCAACAGGCCGGGAACGTGTACTTGGACGACCCCGGGAATGTTGAGAGTGACGGGAGCGCGGTGTGGAAGGGGGGCGCTGGGGAGCTGGTGGTGAGGGTGAATGAGTTGGGTGGTTGAGTGATGAATAAACCAGCGACTTCGCTTGTTCCTGACCACTCGGACTCCGATCATGTGAAGGCTCATGTCGATGGCCCCCGAAGGAGTGTCGACTCTGTGGTGGAAGCAAAGAGTGGCGATGTGGATGAATTGGAAGTCGTCGCTCGGACTCCTCGTGATGGTGTAGTTAACGTAGTGGTAGCGAACCATCGCAGACGAGTGCAGCACGAGCTTGAGGACCAGAGTTTCGCTTTCAAGTAGGACTTAGAGAATTCCACCTGCGAACAAGAAATAAGTGAATGTAATAAAGATAATTAAAGATGATTATAAGTGGAAATTAAAGAAAGGAAGAAGCAAAATTGTGAATTACGTTCAATGAGAAAGATTTCATAGCGGAGAATCTTCTTTAAGCGAGAGAACATAACATAACATAATTTCACGGATGACAAAAGCCACAAGGGCCTATCGAAGGACATCCCCGTCTGTCAAAACCTACCTATAAAATGCATCCATAGGATGGCGGCAGATCATGCATCTACCATTCGAACCATACGCAGGAATGTGTCAAAACCAAAGAGCATCATCATCAAGACTCGTCAAAATCCAAATCAATCGTTATATACAATAATAAAAAACTGCATCCACAGGAATGGGTCCAGAATAGCCCCCAAATTTAACCCTCTAACCTCATAAAACATCTAATCTGCGTTTAAAAACATTCAAGTTATGACTGTCTACCGTCTCAGATGACAAATTATTCCAGTAATCTACCACTCGATTAGTGAAAAAATATTTTGTAACATCCAACCTGCACCTTTGTTTTTTCAATTTTTAAGTGGTGCCCTTTAGTCCTATTATTACCTTCTAAATCAAATGACTTTCTAAAATCCAACTTATCCATTTAGGAGCAGATTTTAAAAAGCTCAATCATATCTCCCATCACACATCTTATCTCAAATGAGAACATATTTAGTACCCTCAGTCTATCTTCATATTCAAGGTGCTTCAGAGAAGGTATTATTTTCTGTTGCCTTCCTTTGTACTGACTCTAACAGGTTGATGTCATGTCTAAAATGCGGTGACCATGCTTGTATACACTACTCTAAATGTGGCCTAACATACGACTTATAGAGTTTAAGGATAACCTCTTTACTCTTGTAGCTAACATTCCTGTTAATGTATCCTAGCGCCCTATTTGCTCTATTTTTGGCCTCAATACATTGCTTTGAAAGCTTCAGTGCCCGATCTACTACTACACCTAAATCCTTCTCGTCCTCAACTGAATTCAGCCAATGCCCATCCATTTCATAGGTACATTCCCTATTATCCCTTCCCATGTTAAAAACTTTGCATTTTTTAAGGTTAAAAGTCATCTGCCAATTCTGAGCCCAAGCTAATAACCTTTTTAAGTCACTCTGCACTTTAAAGCTGCCCTCAACTTCTTTGATTACAGCTGCTAATTAAGTGTCATCAGCAAAATTTTGACACCTTGCTATTTACAGCTTTCCCAAGATCATTTATATCAACTATGAATAATAAAGTGCTTATAACGCATCCCTGAGGTACGACACTGATAACGTCCCTCCACTCTGACCTCAGCCATCCAGTTAATAATTTCAAAACTTTACCACATATCCCATGCATTTTTAATTTATGAACTAGTCCCTTATGTGGAACCTTATCAAAAGCTTTGCTAAAATCTAAGTAAATTACATCAACATTCTCTCTAATTGTTTAGTAACATAATCCATAATATCCAGTAAATTTGTTAAACACGATCTACCTCTTCTAAACACATGCTGAGCATCTTTATTAACCTACCATAATCTAAATGGTCAGAAATATCCTTCTTAACTATCTTTTTAAGGATTTTACTTACAAGTGATAGAAGTTAAGCTTACCGGCCTAAAGTTATTCGGGTCCTATTTACTTCCCTTTCGAAAAATTGGCACTACATTCTCTAATTTCCAATCAAATGGTATTTCTCCAAACTCTAGTGATCTAGTATATAACTTCTCAAGAGCTACTGAAATACTATCTACACTTTTTTTGAGTAACCTAGAATGAATGTTGTCTGGGCTAGATGACTTACTAGTATTTAACACTAATATAAGCCCTTTAATTATTTCCCTGTTCTCATTAACGCTATTCAACACTACTTCCCTTGGCCTAGAATTATCATTAATTAATCTATATTGATTTTCTTGTGTAAATACTGAAGAAAAATGATCTTTAAAAAACTCTAGTATTTCCTCATCAGATTCTTTCAAAACCTTTTCATATCTAATAGGCTCTATTTATCACTGTTAGATTTGTTATTAATTCTATAATAGCTAAAGAATTTTCCTACATTTCTTCCTAATAGCCTTCATTGGAATACACTGCCCCTGGACTATGTTTAATATAGTCTTAAAAGTGTCCCACATCTCATAAGTATTCTTTCCCCTGAATTCTATATCCCACCTAATCTGATTTAGCAAGTTTCGTAATTTATCGTAATCTCGCCGATACAAATTTGGAGTTTCTGTGAAGTTTTGCTACATCTGATGATCACTATTTCCCAATGCTTCCCCGACAGTCACTTCATGAAACAAGTGATCATCATTTGAAAGAACCAGATCTAAGATATTGGCACCCCTTGTTGGCTTATTAACAGATTGATTAAAAAAATTATCCTCAAAACATTTTATAAACTTACAACTTCCTATCATATTTTCCCAGTCCGCAGAATTTAAATTAAAGTCACAAATAATAACTGTAGCTACTTCACATCCTTTCCTTATTTCCCTGATCATTAGCTTATCAATACAGTCTGTCTGGGTGGTCTGTAAAAGGCTCCCAAGTGTATTATCCTATTTTTACTGACCCTAATATCTAGCCACAGTGAGTCATCTTCTTCTTGCTTTATAGAATTATTTAAATTTGAAGAAATGCTATTTCTGATATAAATAATCATCCCACCACCAGTCCTATATCTCCTTTGACTAATGTACATATCATACCCCTGTAGTTCAAATTAACTCACGTCATTAAATTTTTTTTTCATTAACCCATGATTCTATTACACATATTATATCCATATCTTCATTAAAAATATAATTAAATAACTGATCTTTCTTATTTCCTAGACTACGACCAGTGGTATAAAGACAACTCAGCCCTCCTGTCTCTGAAGCACCTCTGTTAGAATCTATGCCCAGCACTCTATCTCCTCTGCATCTCTTTCCTTTCCCTGCCACACCATGTAGTCTTATATTTCCCTGACCACTATCAGTAGCTAGTTTCCTGCCTGCAAAGACCCATCAACACAACACATCAACGCCAGCCCGGCTTAGATGGAGTCCATCCAATGCATAAAATGCTATATTCCCATAAGCCCATTCCAAACATCTACAAACACTAATCCCGACTCCTCACACATTCCTTTCACATACTCATTCAGTCCAACTGCACGAGACAACCATTCCATCCCCACATTCAATCCGGAAGCGAACCTGAAACAACGGCTTTCACTCTACTTTCAACTAACCTTTTGTACCTATCTCGTAACTCATATGAACCCACCTTTTTTACATCATTTCCTCCTTAATGCGTAATCACAACGGCATCCCTCTCACACCCAGACACAAGAGTACCATACCTCTCAGACACATCATTTACACGAGCACCGGGCAAACAAACTCGCACTCCCTTCCAGTTGCTTGCACTCAACTTCCTATCTAAATATCTAATCTGAGAGTCACCCATCACAAGCACCTCAGTCATCCTCCTAGTCCCCCTAGGCCTAGCATTACTTTCCCTCCTGTTCTCATTCAAACTACCACTTATTTCCCTTTCTGCCATAACCACCTCAGACAAATCACTTTCAACCTCTTCCTCTTTCAGGGCATCGAATCTGCTAGTCAACCTAACAGGTTCCATGTCCCTCTTACTCACAGACCTAACCTATCTATTCTATCCATATTCACCCACCATTCATCTTCACTTATTTCTCTCCTTTACTTACTGTAAGCCTATCTTCCACCCTACTGGTCCCAGCCACATTCTTCATGTTCCATCTCATTCCCGTCCCACGGCTCGATCAATTCGACAGACGGGATGCTACCAACCTCAGCCAGGTTCAAATGTTATTTATCACATTATTATAAAAAAATAATTATTTTGATTTATATAAAATCTTATATGAATGAATTATTTTTCTTAATATATTTTTTTTTGTGTTTCTCTTGCTATTCCTAACCCCCCGTCTGACTACAAGGAGAATCCTCCCTTCTGCACGATAAAATATTTTCCCCGTTGGTCGATCCTTTAAACTTTTCAAAATATATGTGAGAGAAAATTTGTTGTTTTTTTTTTTAATTTTAGCAATGCACATTCTGAGTGGTGTCCAAAGTTGAGGGATTGGAAGACCAAAAGTTAAAGTTCAAAGTTGATGGATCGGGAGAACAACAGATGATGGATATAGGACAGCAGAAATTGAAAACTGTGTGTAATCCAATGTGGACTTTGTTTATCAAGGGCGAAAACCGTATAAACAGTTATTCATCAAAAAGCGAGGAAGTTATGGATACGGATGAAAGATACCCATTTTTATGGGTACGGGCTCATTCCCCTGACTTGGTGGTTAGTGCTGGAAGTGGATGGCAAATGCAACACCAATGTCTCTTCCTTCAGACACATGACACATGACTCTTCCCTCTTGGTTCAGGTCAAAAGGCTTTCCATATCTACACATAGTTCTCCCATCTTCCCTGCCCATTATTATGGGTACGGGCTAATTCCCCTGACTTGAGGAGAGCAAAAGAGTTTGAGGAGGGGGTTGGGATTGGGTAAAATTAATCAAATCGTGCGGTTCAATGCCGTTAACCGCAAATACTTTGAAGAAGAAGAAAAAGAAGAATCTGAGAGAAAATGTAAGGTCATTTCAGGGACACAAATAAATTTAACTCACATCTTATAAAGGGGAATAAATAGGACATTATTTGGGGGGAACAATTTAAGGGAAAATCCTGTTGATGTTACCTCTCACATCTACCCCCGATATATATATATTAAGCACTTTTTCTTTATTACATTTTAATTAATCTCAAATTACGGAAGCGGAGAACAAATAATCAATATCGTGGCTTACAAAGAAGAAAAGTCGAATTTTGTTGACGCGAGGAAAATGTCTTGTTTTGATTTGTGTTTCGGTCGAATTCATGAATCTTGGAGAGACTTCGGACATTGATTTGTGAACCTGATCAGACACGAGTCTGTGTAAGAGAATAAAAAGAACTGAAGTAAAAAAAGTGCACTACGATAATGTTAATGGGTCAAAATGTCGAGCTGACAAAGATTTTTATCTCAACCATACAAGGAGAACTTAAAGTTTAAGAGGGTTCATTTGAAAGCACAAATGTGACTTAAAAAAATGAAAATGAAAGTTTCCCTCCTCTCAATTTGTCCTGATCCTCTTTTTATCTTCATTGTCATTTTTTACATTTTTTAACCCATAGTTCTATCCTTTATTTTCCTACCCTCTACAAGAGTTGGGCACAAGGATAATTTCTTTATGCATACAGGTCAATTGAGATCTTGGAAGAAAGATCAACCCAGTGTGAATGTACCTGGGCTACTTGGGGAGGAAACAAAAATTTCGGGGTCTTTCAAATTTACCCTGTTAATGAAGGGTGGAGATTCCGCTTCTCGGAGTAATCCCCTCGTCTCCGAATAGCGCCAGACGAGCAGAAATCAAGATCAAGAAGCGAAGGAGTTAGAAGAAAATTAGTTTTCTTGTTGCGAGGTAAAAAAAATGTCCTATTTTAATTTTCAAAGAAATTGAACATTGGAATGTGAGCTTGCTGCCTTCCCCCCCAGTCCCTCTAATCTCCAAGACAGGTATACTTAAGTACTTACTGAGTGAAAAAATGTGGAAAATACAACAGGACGAAGTCACAAAGATTTTGACCTCGGTGGCATCGAATCCAAACCTCGGATGTCGCTTAAAAGAGGCCCACATTAGGGTTCGAGTCATGACCCTTTCCATCCCTTCACAATAAAGAACTTGAGGTCAGCCGGAGCAACCTTTCGAGCTGTTTGCCGCCGGAATAAGCGATCAAATGGGGGTAGTTCCCGGTAGCTTATGCTTCTTCCCACGATCCAAACAACCGGGGTTCTTCTCGGACTAGTGCCATAAAGAAAGTCATTTTACTTAGTGGGGATTGAGTAGAGAGGAGCGGTGAATGAGATAAACTAACCAATTGAAAAGGAATAAAGAGAGAGTGAGAGAGCGTTGTCAACAAGGAGACGTGCATGGAATAAATAGATACGCCGTTAATGGCATTTTTTGTAGATTTAAAGAATGAAATACAATTTAAACAGAGAAAGTTCTTTAGCTATAATTTTTGGACGTCTCTTCAGCGTCTTCTACAGGCGCTTATTCGCCTCGTCATGGATTTATTAAGTTATGTGATTGCAGCTTTCGGTATTTCCGACCATGTTTGGCGTCTAATGACTTTCGCCAATTCTGAACTTGTTCCTTCGACTGAGGGACCTTTTCCCTAAAGCCTCCGTTCTTGTTCTCTTGGGTTCATGTCAGTGGACTGACTTGGCCAAGGGAGTCCCTTAATCCTCCTTTGCCCTGCCCTTCTGTTGTTTTTTTGTAGTATGACAGGGAGCTCCAAATTCCAAAGAAAATGAAAACACTTTCTTTTTCAAAAACTGAATATTTGACCACATTGGTAGAAGTCTTTTTGTAAGAAAAGAAATGGATTTTTCCGAGTTTATATTGTCAACACACACAAGCAACTGTGAACTCGTAACATTCTCACCCCCACCCCTCCCAACTCCCACCCCAGAAGAGAAAAAAACGCCTTCTCGTTTGAACATTAGTTTTAACCCTTTTAAGTCAAATTCCTTAGAGGGTAATCTTCAGACTCATACCCGTCCTCTGTCTAAACACATATAGCCTTGACAAAATTTTCGTGTGCCACAATTCTAAAGGCTTCTCACTTATTCGTCTTCTTAATATTTCATTAAAGAAGCTTCGTCATAATCTCTACACGTCCATAATATCCAAAAGATGATTTCGTTTCATACTTGAGTTAAATAATCCACGTCCGGTGTCTCTAAGGCCGAGATTTCGGTGCCATACAGTTTGGTCAAGTTCAGCAGTCAGTTTCCCAAAGCGACCTCGATTTCAGCTCTAACATTCGGGTAATTTCCACAAGAAATTACATTTATCTTTTTTCATTTTCTTCTCTGTTCTGTCCTTTCCCTGTCCGTAGAAGCTTTAGCAGTAGACTTATCCCTTTTACTTACAATTCCTGATTCGTCCATTGACCCTTTCTTTCCTGTCTCTTTTCTCACGTTTATCTCCTTATTAAAACGTTCTCTCTCATTAAGAAAATTCTCCGGTTAGAAATCTTTCTCCTTGAATGTATTTCACAATTTTACTTCTTTCTTTCTTATAATTTCTTCTTTTTATCAACTTGTAAGCATCTTTCTTACATTAACTTATTCTTTGCTCGCAGGTGGAATCTCTAAATGCTACTTCGGATCGAAACTCTAGTCTTCAAGATTGTCCTCCATTAGGCTGCGATGGTTCGCTACTATTACGTGAACTAGACCATCTTGGGGACTCCGAGCCACGACTTCTACTTCATCCATATCGCTACACTTTGCTTCCACAATAGGGTCGACACCCCCTCGAGGGCCATCAACATGGGCCTTCAAATGATCGGAGTTCCAGTGGTCAGGAACAAGCGAAGTCGTTGGTTTATTCACCACACAACTAAACAACTCATTCACCTTCATTCAGTTCCTTCGGGATGTTCATGGCGCCATCCGACCACGAATTTACGCTCCTCGGTATGTTCTTGTCTTCATCCCACCAAGAATTCCCTTTCGTCGGGTTATTCTTGGCTCCGTCCTACCAAGAATTCTGATTCATCAGGATGTTCCTGCCACCATCCAATTAAGAATTCCTATCGATCGGGATGTTCCTGGCGCCATACCATGATGAATTCCCTTCCCTCAGGATATTCCTGGCTCAATCCCACCAAGAATTCCATTTCGTCGGGATGATGCTGGCTCCATCCGAAGAAGAATTTCCATCTATCGAGATGCTCCTAGCGCCATACCACGACGAATTCCCTCCCCTCAAGATGTTCCTGGCGGCATCCACCCTTTCCCTCGGGATGTTCCTGCTGCCATCGCACCAAAAATTCATATCCATCAGGATGTTTCTGGCGCCATCCCATTATCAATTCCCTTCCAGGGAGATGTTTCTGGCTCCATCCCACCAGGAATTCCTTTTCCTTGGGGTGTTCCTGTCACCATCCAAATAAGAATACCAATACCATAGATGTTCCTGGCGACATCCCACTGGGAATTCCCCTCCATTTGGATGTTCCTCGTGCCGTCCCACCGAAAATTCCCTTCCCTTGGGATGTTTCTGGCGCCATCCCGCCAAGAATTTTCTGCTCTCGAGATATTCTTGGTACTTGCTCCTGAACCATATCAGTTACATCGGCATGTTCATGATACCATCCCACCAAGAATTTCCTTCTCTCAGGGTGTTCTTTGCTCCATCAAACCCAAAATACCCTTCTCTTTGGACGTTCTTGCGCCATCACACCAAGAATTCTATTCCCTAATGATGTTCCTGCCTCAATCCCTCCATGAAGTCCCTTGCTTTAGGATGTCTCTGGAGCCATCCCACCAAGAATTCCCTTAACTCGGGAATTTCCTTGCACCATCCAAACAAGACTTCCCTTCCCTTCTTCCCTTGGGATGTTCATGTGTCCATCCAAACCGGAATTCCCTTGCACGGGATGTTCTCTTAGGATGTTGCTGGTGCTATCCCACCAGTAATTGCCTTCTGTCGGATGTTCCTGATGCCACCTTACTGAAAATTCCATTACCTCGGGATGCTCCTGGTAACATCCAAACTAGAATTCCCTTTCCTCCCAGTGTTCCTTCTGCAACCTCCACAAGAATTCCCTTCCCTCAGCAGCTTCCTAGGACCTTTCTACCGGTAATTCCCTTTCCTCAGGATGTTCTTGTTAGCATCGCACAAAGAATTATCTTTCCTCTGTTTGTTCCTAGTACCATCCAAACAAGAATTATCTTCCCTCAGGATGTACTTGCTTACATCCTACCAATACTTCACTTCTTATACGATGTTCCTCGCGCCATTCCATGAAGGAGGTCCCCCATCCTAATATTTATGGTGCCATCCTATCCAGAATTCCCTTCTCTAGAGATGTTCCTTGTCCCATCCCACCAAGTGCTATCACTTCCATCGGCATATACCTGACACAATTCCACCAAGAATTCCCTTCCCTCAGGATGTTCTTGGATCCATTACACCAAAATACCCTTCTCTTTTTACGTCCCTGGCGCAATCGCAGAAACGATTCCCTTCCTTTGAGATGTTTTTAGCGCCACCCCAACGAGTATTCCCTTACATTGAGATAGTCTTGGTGGCAACCATAAGAAATTCTCATCCATTTAGATGTTCTTGGCGCTAGCCCACCAAGAAGTCATTTCTCTCAGGATTTTCCTGGCGCCATCTCACAAAGAATTTGCTTGCCTCAGGTTGTTCCTGGCTCCTTTTCACCATTAATTCCGTTCCCTCAGTATGTTTCTGGTGCCATCCCACCAGAAATCGACTACACTGGAGATGTTTCTGGTGTCATCCAACACATATTTCCAACCATCGAAATGTTCCTGGCTCCCTCCAACCAAGAATTCGCTTACCTCATGATTTTACTGGCGCCATCCACCAATAATTCCGTTCACTCAGGAAGTTCCTGGCTCCATCACATGAAGAATAACCTTACCTCGAGTTGTTCTTTGCGGGTCCCGCCAAGAATTCCCTTGCCTGAATATGTTTCTGGAACCATTCCACCAAGAATTCCCTTGCCTGAGGTTGTTTCTGGCTCCATCCCAATCACGAATTCCCTTCCTTCGAAATGTCACTAGCGCCATATCAACAAGAGTTCTCTTCGGTCAGGATGTTCCTGACGCGAACCAACCAAAAATATCCTTCCATTGGGATGTTTGTGGCGCGATCCCTTGCCTGAAGATGTTCCTGGCTCTATCCCACCAAATATTACCTTATCTCGGGATGTTTCTGGCACGTCCTACCAAGAAATCCCTTTCCTCAGGGTGGTCCTGTCTCCATCCGACCAAGAATTGCCTTCCTTTAGGATGTTCATGGCTCCATCCTACCAAGAATTCCACCAAGAATTTCCTTACCTCGAAATGTCACTAGCACCATCTCAACAAGTGTTCTTTTCCCTCAGGATGTTCCTGGCTCCATCCCACTAAGAATTCCCTTCCTTCAGTCTATTGCTGGTGCCATCCCACCAGAAATCCACTACCCTCGAGATGTTCCTGATGTCATCGAACACATATTCCCATCGTTGGAGATTTTCTTTGCACCATTTCATCAAGAATTCCCTTTCCCCAAAATGTCACTAGCGCCATCTCAACAAAAGTTCTCTTCCTTCGAGATGTTCCTGGCGCGATCTTACCAAGAGTTTCCTACAATCGGGATGTTTCCGACACGAACTCACCAAGAATATCCTTACATCGGGATGCTAATGGCGTGATCCCACCAAAAATTACCTTGCCTCACGATGTCTTGGGCGCCATTTCACCAAGAATTTACTTCCCATATGTCGAGGAATGGTGAACTTTGCCAGCAAGCTACCTAAAGGAAGTTAGATACACAACAATAGGAAAATAAGGTTTTAATAAATACTAAACAAGAAAAAATATATATATATATATATATATACAGAGAAAGCAACTACAGGATCTGCGGGTGATAATACAACCACCACAGTGCAAGGCCATTTTTATTTTCTGTCTTTCAAATAAAATTTGAAGACAGAAAGAAAGATGCAGAAACCTGGTGTAGCTGACTATAAATACATATAGTACAAGAGAAAATATGAATTGGACGCGAATGAGCAAATGAGACAAGAAACCGGAGTTTTTTAAAAGCAAGAGAGAGGGACATTAGAAGAATCCAGAATCAAAGGGAGCAGAGGGCGTCACAGTGAAGGTGATCCTTTACCGAGAAGATAGAAATATAGTTACTGTGCCTGGTAGCTTAGCAGTAAAGCATCTGACCGGCAATCAGCAGACCCGAGTTCGAGTCCCGGCCAGGAATTCAAAACTTTTTTCCCTGGCGTTATTTCTGTCTTCTCAGTAAAGGATCGCCTTCACTGTGCCGCCCTCTGCTCCCTTTGATTCTGGATTCTTCTAATGTTCCTCTCTCTTGCTTTAAAAAAAAAACAACTCCGGTTTCTTGTCTCATTTGTTCATTCGCGCCTAATTCTTATTTTCTCTTGTACTATATATATATATATATATATATATATATATATATATATATATATATATATATATATATATATATATATATATATCTATATATATCTATATATATCTATATATATATATATATATATATATATATATATATATATATATATATATATATATATATATATATATATATATATAAATATATACATAAATAATGTGATTTGAGAGATAAATTAATACGTAAATCTCGGATATCTCACTTGGCTTGCAAATTACTATTCACAATACAAATCCCTATACACTTGTAATGGTTATAAGCTTCGTGGTGAAGTCGTGGAATGTGAAAATAAGGATTACCTTGGAACCTGATGATCGGGCGGCGCTGGTGAGTGAAGGTGGTGAGTTAAGTAGTGGAGACGATGAGGTAGGTTCCCCAGGGACCGATCTGATCCCACAATACCGTCACGATTCTTGCTGGAAGAAAGCGGTGACGGGAGCTTCATGTTACATAGGGCCCCACGCTTGTGAACTCCGAGAAGTCTTGGATGCCTTTGTGAGGGGAGGAGGAGTGACATATCGAAGCGTAGGGTCACGGATTAAAGCTTAGATATAGTTTTCTCGCTTAGGGAACCAGAGTGAGGCTGTTTGTAGCCTAGATTCTTACGCGTGAGTACGAGCTTGGGTCCGCGCTGCCTTGCAGACCAACAGGGTAAGGAGCCTCCCTAACTCGGACCTATATCCTCTCTAAAGACGTAATGCTTCGATGAATTACCACTACACCGATAGATGGCAATTCCTGCCCCGCTGGACGCTGTGCAAGCTCTACTACTGAGAGTTAAATGAATTCGTCTTTTATACTCGAAACTCGGAAGAGGTTCTCAGAGCGCAGGAAGTATGTAAATTAGATGTCAATCTACTCCATTTCGTCCTTTCTAAACTTCTGGCAACTATCGGGAGTGAATATGGGCCATCATTGATCGATAAACAGTCCGGGAAGGAACTCGGTGGTTAGCTGAAATGGCCGACGGTTTCTTCCGGCTGAAGACCACCAGATATTAGCCCGGAAGAGGAAAGGTTGATAAGATGACCGCCCGGAAGGGAGGTAGGCAAAACTTGGGAGCATTATGTTATTTTCCTACACCATCCATACCAATAATTGACTTCGCTCGGGATGTTCCTAGTGCGATCCCACCAAGAATACCCTTCCCTCGGGATGCTCCTGTCGCCATCCCCCCAAGAATTACGTTCCGTCAGTTTGTTTCTTGCGCAATCTCACCAAGAATTACCTTCCCTAAGTAGTTCTTCGCGCCATGCCAACAAGAATTCCATTCCCTGAGGATGTTTCTTGATCCATTCAAACAAGAATTCTCTTCACTGGGGATGTTCCTGGTGCCATCTCACCAAAACTTCCCTTCCAATCCATAAACAGAATTATCTTCTCTCGGGATGTCCCTGGCGCGATTCCTTCAAGAATTGCCTTCCTCGGGATATTTTTGGCGCCATCCCAACAAGAATTCCAATTCCGCAGGATGTTCTTAGCTCCATCGCATAAGAATTACCTTATCTCGGGATGTTTCTGGCACGCTCTACCTAGAAATCCTTTCCCTCAGAATGTTCCTGGCTCCATCCCACCAAGAATTCTCTTCCTTCAAGATGTTCATGGCACCATTCTACCAAGAATTCCAGTCCTTCAGGATGTTAATGGCGCCATCCTACCAATAATTTCCTTCCCTCAGGATGTCCATGGCGCCTTTTCACCGATAACTTCCTTCCCTCGAAATGTTTCTGTGGCCATCTCATCAAAATTTCCCTTCCCTAGGGATGTTCCTGTCGCTATTCTTACCAAGAATTCCTTTCCCTTGAGACGTCCCTGGCACCATTCCGCAAAGAATTCCCTTCCCTGGGGATGGTCCTGGCGCCTTCCCACTAAAAATTCCATTCTCTCGGGATGTTCCTAGGGCCATCCTACCAAAGATTCCCTTGCCTCAGGATGTTCCTAGCTCCATCCCACCAAGAATTCCCTTCTTCAGGATTTTCTTGTCTCCATCCCCTTAATAATCTCATTCCTTCTTATTTACCTGGTGCAAACCCTCTTGCGGGCTACACACTGGGGCCGGGAGGAGGTGCTGTACCTCCCGGTTTCATTTGGGCTGTTAAGCCCCCATGAACCCCCCGCAAACTCCAACCCGTTGAAAAAGAAAGATTTACATTTGTGAAGTTGGGGAAAGTCAAAATGTGTGTGAGATGCGCAAAACCCGAGTATTCAAAGGGGGAGACTACTTAGCACGTTAGTGACTGAGAAAAGCGAACAACTTAACCCACCCACCGTCATCCCTTCCCTCTACAACAACCGAGTTCTTCTGAAGCGTTTTGAGACAATGTTGCTTTTCGTGTTTCCGAAGGTACATATGCTGATTCTAATTAATAATATTCACTTTTTGTATTTACAAAGAAACAATTTTGACCTCGAAATTAATTTTTTTAAGTGTGAGCATGACGTCAAATAAGGAACGTCATATAATTGACGTCACTTAATTACGTCACAGAGATGAAGTCACTCAGAACGGTCAGCAAAAGACTACAGAG
Source organism: Ceratothoa steindachneri (assembly GCA_963969495.1). Taxonomy (NCBI): domain Eukaryota; kingdom Metazoa; phylum Arthropoda; class Malacostraca; order Isopoda; family Cymothoidae; genus Ceratothoa; species Ceratothoa steindachneri. The sequence goes on from OZ018326.1 coordinate 66,876,805, forward strand.
TAGAAGAAATGAGAATGCCATCAAAGAGATGAAGTCATCAATGACTACGCACTAGACGAAATGAACATGACGTCTACGAGATAACTTTGCTGAAATACGTCACAAAATACTACCGACAAGAAGAATGAAGTTGGGGTCAAAGATATGACATCATTCAAATAGGTAAAAAAAGAATACGAACAGAAGAAATGAAAATCACCTAAATAGATGACGTCTTTCACATATGTCACAAAAGACTTCTGACTAGAAGAAATGAAAATGATGTTAACGCGATGACGTCACTCAAATAAGTCACAAAAAATTACGAAGAAGAAGAAACGAAAATAACGTCAAAGAGATGACGTCATTCACATACGTGACAAAAGACTACTGACTAGAAGAAATAAAAATAACGTCAAAGAGATGACGTCACACCAAACTACGCATTGGACGAAATGAAGATGATATCAAAGAGATCACGTCAATCACTAGCTCACTATGCTTTTCTTTCCATGCTGTGTAGTGGGTGAAGGCATGATTGATTTAATTACGCTTTCTAACCAACTTGTTATGACGAATATATAATTCCCCAATTCAAGTATACAAATATATAAGGGGCGGTTTAATTGAGGTCAAAACGGTTGCTCGCTGCCTTAGTGTACACGGTTCGAATCTCACCCCACCGTTTATATTTTCAAAGTAGGAAATAACTATTTCAGAAGGAAAATTATTCCGTTTACTCATTCTTGCGATGGAATATATATATATATATATATATATATATATATATATATATATATATATATATATATATATATATATATATATATATATTAGGGTGGTCCAAAAATATATGCAAAGAATTGAAATTAGTTGGAAATTTTCTCCATATAGCTAAAATTATGCTATAAGATGTTAAAAGAGCTGATGCAAAATATTGACTAAATTGGTGAATATTTAGAGGTCGCTATGTGTCTCCATATTTTTAAATTTCAGTCAAAATATTGGAACTTTTTATAGTAGGCATTTATTGTTGTTACTTATATACTATCATATATTTGTCATTAAGAAACTCATTCCTTATGAATTACAATAATTCGCAAAAAAAATCAATATATTGCATTATCTGAAATGTGGAATGATATTCACATACTCGGCGTATAATGCAATAATAATTGCTGTTTCAGCTTGTTAATTTCTGAGCCCGTTTGTGAAGTGATGACGCAATAACGCCCCCTCCTTTCAAATGGTGATGCAATCGCATCAT
>OZ018326.1:66880550-66918050 GCA_963969495.1 Ceratothoa steindachneri
TTTCGAATCTACTCTTTTGAAACTATGGACATAGCCTCAAAAAATGCATTAAATGTGGTAAAAAATGAAAAGACCTACAATTACATTTAATGCAGAGAGAGAACATTTTCTCCTTCAGTATGTCGTGCCCTGATAAGATTACTTCAGCCAAGGAATCCCGCAAAAGATATCGACATGAAAAGGCTTTACAATAAACAGAAAAAGAATATATTTCTAAACATCAAGCAGAGGCTGCTGCTTATACTGATTTCGAGTCATCATCATCTGAAGGAAACGAGTATAATTGCGGTACACAAAGAGTTTTGTCCACCTTCTTCACCTAGGAAAATAATGCACAATGTAGTCCTTCAAATTCAAAAAATATCTTTACAAATTCAGGTGTGGATGTAGTTCTTGATCGTGCAAATATTACAAATAGAAAAGCAACAATGGTTGCTGGATCAATAGCACAAGCCTTGGGTCAGGATATTGCAGCTATGACACTTTCCAGGAGGTCTATACGACGTTCCAGAAAGCAAGTAAGAGAGGCAAAATACAATGAAGACAAAGCTTCGTTGTCTGTTGAAGGACCGATCCTTCTTAACTGAGATGGAAAACTACTACCTGCTATTGACGGGGAAAAGAAAACAGTAGAACGAATTGCAATAATAGTTTCTGTAAATGGAGAATAACCGGCTATGGCATGCATTTCATCAATTAATGACTGGAATCTTCGTGACGAAGTTCAATGCCTTGTATTTGACACAACTGCATCAAATACAGGCCTTCAAAAGGCAGCCTGTAGCATAATTGAGAAAGTATTAGGAAGGAAGCTTGTTTGGCTTGCGTACCGTCATCATATTTTCGAAATTATGATGTCATGTGCTTGCAATATTTTACTTGGGCATACAAGTCGTCCAAAGAGGAGTCTTTTTGAAAGTTTTAAAGAACAATGGTCGTCACTTAAAAAGGATTCTTTTTTAGAGGCGGATAGCAGTTTTTCCGTCAATCCAGTAATGCCTAATCTTCGAGGAGATATGGTCCTATATTATCAGGAAGCTTTGAAATCTCATCAGTTGTGTGACGATTATTAAGAATTGCTGCGACATAGTCTCATCTTTCTTGGGGCAGTGATAAGACAAAAGTTACAGTAAGAGCCCTTGGAGCAACTCATCATGCACGCTGGATAACTAAGGCCATATATTTTCTAAAAATATACTTGTTATAGCATCAACTGAAACTAACGGAACGTAAAAAGGCAAATATTACAGAGTGCTCTCTTTGTATTGATTTGGTCTACTCGCGTGTTTGGAATAGAGCCCATTTTGGAATTAATGCTCCGTTAAATGACATTGTACTTCTTAAAACTTTGCAACCACAGCCATTCACATACACTTTTGGTATCTTGGAGAACATCTTGTTAGTCTTGCATTTTTTGATCCTAGAATTAATGCTGAGACCAAACAGAAGATGGTCTCCAATCTCCAACGTAAAGAAAACACCAAAGTTGTTCGCCGATTGAATCTTACAAAAAACATCGAGGATTTGGACTTGCATGAACTGGTAACTTAAAAAACTAAGCTAATCTTCAGTCTCCTAATGGAAGATGGATACAAGTTTGCAGAAGATACATTCCTGAAGACTAACCCAAGTTCTTGGGAGAGAATACGTGCTTTCAAGAATTTCAACGTCGAGCGATTAACTTAATGGTTGTTAACGATCAGGCAGGAAGAGGTATTGCACTTATCAAATCGTATAATGCATCTTAGAGTAAAAGATGAAGAACACAAACAGTTGCTTCTCAGACTTGTGTCAAAACATCACAAACATTTTTCCTCATGCTCAAAAGGATCAATGTTTAATCAACAATTTTAGTGATAATTTGCCATTTAACTATTTTCTTTTCACTTTAATATAAATATTTTTTTAAAAAAATTGTCTTTCAACACCAAGATCTGTTTCAAATAAACTAGTATTTGCAAAGACTGTTCATTTTTATCTCAAAAATTAAATTACCAGCAGACTAATAAGTTAAGATCCATATAGCTACCAGTAACTATTGTTAGATTTTGATGAAATTGGCTATGTGATCTAGTGTTCAATGTGGTACTACAATCAGGCATGTGGAGATAAAAAACTAAATTTGGGGGGGGAGGACTACCCTAATATATATATATATATATATATATATATATATATATATATATATATATATATATATATATATATATATATATATATATATATATATCTATTGGCCCATAAAAATGACGCATTTAAAAAAAAAATAATATATCAGTAACCTCCTTCCTATTCATGACCATTTTCCTATGCAAGATACTTTCAATCTTCTTTTCTCGAATAAAAAAACGCAATTTAGGTACCTTTAATACTTTTCTTGCGCTTCCCCAAAATAAGAACATTGGTAAAAAAATTAAAAATATCGACATCAAATATTATTTTATTTTCAAATATCATATCAGAGTTTTCACCTTCTTACAAAAGCCTACAGGAATTAACATGTCGTATTATGGATATCTTCATTTACAGTTCATCAGTGCACATAATGATGCTATCAGAAGAAGATCTCATTCTCATTAAATCTTGTTACTGTGATATTGGATGGAAGACTGAAAGAGTATTTCGAGAATTTCCTGGAAAAATGACGAAAAGACGTGTTGAGGAAGGACTCAAAAAGATTGTCTCCACAGATGAAAAAAATATCACTTTAGAAATTCCGCGAAACCGCCGAAATGATGCGGCCTACGAGCGAGGTAAAAAGTGTGAAATTCCGATCAACAGATCGTATGATGAAACTTCAAGATTTTGAAAAAAGGTTATGATATCTGCAGGGGTCTCTTGGAATGACAAAACAGATGTTCATTTTATTGATACTAAAAAGATAAAACTGAATTCTGCTAATTACATTGAACTCCTGAAAAGTAAAGTTGTTGTCCCGTTGTCGTCGCCTGTATCAAGAAAATAACTTCATTTAGCAACAAGATGGAGCACCTTCGTATACAATCCAGGTCACAAGTCGTGTCTAATTAGCAATACGTTAAGATTAAGAATAAAAAATGAGTGGCCACCGCAAAGGCCAGATTGTAACCCCATGGACTACTCAATTTCGGAGTTAATAAAAGAAGAGGTTTACTTAGATCGGAGATAAAAATTCACTGAACCAGAATTGAAAACCAAAATACGTGAATCTTGGCAAGAAATTGGGATTAATAAAATAAGAAAAAGTTTGTGTGTTTGGAAAAAAAAACGGATAGTTATTCATCAAAGGGGTGGTCCAATCGATCAATAAGTGTAAGTTATATACGAGGGGCGGTCAATAAGTTTTGCAATTCGGATATAAGGAAACGAGATATGAGGAAAAGTGTTTTATTATTATTTAATATAACTACTCTCGACTTCAATGCACTTGCACCACTTTTCCCTGAGGCTTCGAATTCCTGACAACCAAAAATCTCCCGACTGCTGTTCAATCCACTCCTGGACGGCGAGCTTGACATCTTCATCTTCCCCAAACCGGCGTCCATGGGGTGCAGTCTTGAGCTGGCGGAATAAAAATTAGTCGCTAGGGGCCAGATCTGGAATGTAGGTGGAATGGTTGAGCTCCTCGAATCCGCACTAGCGCAGGGCAGCTTATGCAACTCTGGCGTTGTGGACAGGGGCATTGTCGTGGAGGAGCAGGACACCGCGTGTCAACTTGCCACACCGCTTCTGACGGATGCACTTCTTCAACCCAGTCAGTTCCTCGGCATAATATTGGCCTGTGATGGTCCTTCCACGAGGCGCATAGTCCATCATCAACACTCCCTCAGAATCCCAGAAGATGGTGGCCATGATCTTCCTGGATAAGGGTTGGGTCCGTAACTTGATGGGGGTCGGAGAGCCCCTGTGCTTCCAGGCCATGCTTTCGAGCTTTTCTCGGGATCCCAGTGATGGACCCACGTTTCATCACCTGTCACTATGCGTGACTCGAATCCCGCCGGGTCTTGATTGTACAGGAGCAGCAGCTCCTTCGAACTTTGACGACGTTGAAGTCGATCATGGGGCGTGAGGTTTCTAGGGACCCAACGAAGAGAGACCTTGGTCATGGCCAAATTGTCGTGGATGATGTTGATTACACTTCCATGTGACATTCCAAGTTGTCGTTCGATTTCTTCGACCTTTACCCGTCGATTTTCAAGGATCATCCTCTCCACACGGGCAACATTTTCCTCGTTGGTCACCTCTTACGGGCGTCATGGACGGAGGTCATCTTCAAGAGACTCACGACTATGGCGGAACTCCCTATTCCAGCGAGCAATGGTTGCATAGGAAGGGGCGGTGTCGGTTTACACTGCAACCATGCGTTCATGGATCTCTTTTGCCTTCCTTGGTCAAAAATTTGATCACTGCGCGGTACTCAACCTTCTCCATTGTTGAAAAATTTGTGACTGACGATCTGCGATCAGCTACTGCTTCTTAAGTAAAGGAGGCAGGAGCGTGCGGCTGCAGGTCCTGACTTGTCATAACTTGTCCTAACACCCCAACAAAGAGCCATTCCCCTTCCTCTGTTTTGCCCTACCGATTTGCAAAACTTATTGACCGCCCCTCGTATATATATATATATATATATATATATATATATATATATATATATATATATATATATATATATATATATATATATATATATATATATATATATATACATATATATATATATATATATATATATATATATATATATATATATATATATATATATATATATATATATTAAGAGCATAAGAAAAGAGGTCTGCAAAAAGCTAACCAATAGCCTATATGAAGCAAGTCCTGTTCCACTCCTCAAATTTAGTACTATCTAGCATCCTCATCCTTGAATCTATCCAAAGACCGTGGATCCAGCGGGGTGAGGTGGCTCAACACCCTACAAAATTTGTCCTTTCATTATCCCATAGTGAAAAGCGAAGTGATTTCATCAAGCGTCCGCCACAATGGCGCGATGCAGTCATTGTTTGTGGTCATTGAATTCATGCTGGCTATTGCCATCGTCTTCGAAGACGGGACGCGACGGCGGGGACTCTAAATGATTGCAATCCGAGAGCCGCGCTATCTGATTGGCCTCTTCGTTGTTGACTCATCTAGCTCACACCGTGAAGTCTAGCCCAGCCGAGCAATTCAGTCTTTTACGGTCGATCTCGTCTCAGCAAATGCTCCGATCAGGGAAGTGGAGTAGTATCTCAACAAGCCAAAAGAAGGTACACTGACCAGCTTCTATGAGGTCCTCAAAAAGGCAGAGGATCTTTTCTAGGAGATTTTCTCGTCACATAATACTATTCCTGTCCCTCAAGTTTGTAGGCGGCAAACGCAGCGAGCGACGTACTCTAGCAAACAGATGAGGAATATTACTGGCGACCTGTCTATGTCCCATTCATTGAGAATATCTTGACTGAATTGCAGAGATGGTTCGGAGACGAAAATATTTCGGTCCTCTTCAACATCAAACATCTGCTCAGGGGCGTTCACGAAGATGTTGCTGATTTCCTGGAGGGGGCAAAAAGTCGACGATGCTGAAATCAAAGCCTTGATCCTGTTTAACGCGGAGGCAGAGCGCGGGTTCTCGCCAACAATCAAGTTCAACTCTGTTGGAATTGCTTTTGCCCTGCCTGAGACTCAAATGTATCCAAACCTGCCAGGCTTCTTCAAGTTCTACTCACTCTTCCAGTCTCAAACTTGGAACCCGAGCGTTCATTTTCATTCTTTAAACTACCGAAAACTTACTTAATGTATACCATGTATATAATGTGTATATATATAGTTAAGTAATATATATATATATATATATAATTTGAAGAATGAACGAAAGGACGCATAAAGGAAAATTTATTTCATTTTCTTGATAGATACAACGTTTCGGGTGAACTTTTCACCGATCTTCGGGTACTGGAAAATACAATTCGTGGAGTAGACAAACAATTTTAGGAAGATTTTAACAGACAATCAAAATGATGAATTTATGGAAAGTGTTTAATATTTCGGAAGGAGGAATTGCGAAAATTTACAGGTACTTGATATTTTTAGATTATTATGTTGGGATTTAATATATATATATATATATATATATATATATATATATATATATATATATATATATATATATATGCAGGAAAATCTCAAAAATAATTATTACATTCAGTATTATATCTTAGCTGATGTCCAGAAACTACAACTCATAAGTTTTCGATGCGTGGAAGAAAATCGGTTCCGAGAAAGTTAGTACTGTCCTGTGTGAGATTCTGTTATTTAGTATGAATGTTGTGTAAGATAACCATTATTAATTACCAATGCTCTCTTCTCAGACTACTCAGAGGGAAGAATTCAAGTTAGTCCTCCCCAAAATCTTGATCCTGGATCCGCCACTGCTATCCAATATATTCTTAAAACTCCGCATGGAGGAAGCTTCTATCACAGGACTAGTGAGCCCATTCAATTCATAGGTAAACTAATTTCTAACAATCTCCTTCCTATACCTAAACTTGTTAGGCTTAAACCCACTTGCGTCCTATTACTTACACTCCTCTCAATTAACCCCAATACCCTATTACCTTGATTCCTAGCATTTACAGATGTAGTGCTTCTGTAGGCCGGAAGTCAGAAATTACCAGGACACCTAAGTCTCTCTCGCATCATAAAACTCACTCATTCAGTTTATAATTAATTATTCATTGGATTACGCATAACTATACTAAGTACACTACACTTTCTTATGTTAAATTCCATTTGTCATTTCACTACCAATAGTGATAGAATGACCAAGAGGAATATTGAGTAAATATTGAAGGTGTATTGGACATGGATTCTATGGATGATGATTGGATCCTAAAGAAAAGAGACCGACCGAGTTTTATTTTAAAGGTGTCCAGGAAATTTCTTGAAACAGTTTTAATAAAGTTTGAAATGGAACGAGCAAGGCCCCCAATTGTTACATGTTCAAAAGGGTACAGGTGTACAGGCAGCGCAACTGTGGGTTATAATTACGTAAATTAGCTTTTTTAACTCCTACCTGTATGCATCTTTACATGACTGGCCTACATCTGTATACTTTTACACATCAAAACATGTGATGGAATAAACAATGCCACGTTTGGCACGAGATTTGTTTAAAAAGAGATAGTGCAACTCAAATACTGTATTTAAAAACAAAGTGGAGATCAAAGTGCCGAAGATACGAACAAATTTGGTTTCTTATTTTAATTGAATAAGAAAACATCCAAAAATGAGGAAAGAACAAAATCTCGAGAGGACAAAATTTGATATAAAAAATTTACGATTTAAAATAAGAAATTTCGGCGTTGTCGAAATTGAGATTTAATTGCGATTGCGGCAAATAAAAGATTTAATTTTTTTTTATTAAAATCGCTTTAATTTCAAGATTTTAAAATTCTGATTTTCATCTTGTAAATTTCTTCAAATTGCTTTAAAATACCAATTCTTTCCCTCTCGGAATAAAAGGAAACGACCAACGAGGGAATATCCGAATGAGAGTTAGTAAGTAGAGATCCGTAAAGAGAGTGGGGAAGAGGCTAGGAGTACCGGTGTTTAGAAGACAGTCGCAGAGCCCCGAGGCATTGAGGACTGTAGGACACCCAATCATCCAGATGTTAGCCACAACAAGGTTGCCCAACCTCTAGCTGATATCCCCTTGTTGGAAGAGGGCATTGATAGGCGAGGATAACCTATTTGCAAGACAGAAAAAATATCCAGAGAAAAGAGGAAATATTGGTGTGAGATCTTAGACACACACACAAACAGACACACAGGAGTGTATGTGTGTGAAAAGATATAATGAATCTTTCCTGCCTCTTAATTTGCCCAGATCTTCTTTCAATCTGGTTTGTCTTTTTTGACCTTTGTTAAGCCGCAGCTCCGCTCCTGACCACAGCCACCTCCTTATAATCCTCAGCCCTTTTAAGAGTTGGACACAAATAAGGATCATTTCTTTCTGGATCGAGGTCAATTGATATCCCTAATTGGTGTCTTAGAAGAATAGTTAATCGTGTCTGACCAAGTCACCTAATAGATAAGTGGGGGTGGTAATACCCCTTCACGGAGGGGTGGGATGCACTTAAGAAAACTAAAATAAATATAATTTATTAACTAAAAAAATGAGGTTGATTATTAAAAAATAGCGCTCGTCAATTCCGACATTTGGCTACCAGGAGTCTATAATTAGGGTAATCCAACTATGGCATCTTCCCAGATGTTTGTGCTTGGATACTCGTCAAGAAAGTGGTGAGATAAGGGAATGTAAAAAGGGGGAAAGTAGATGGCCGAATGGTCTAAGGAAGGGCGTTGTTGGGGGCTCAGTGTAAGGGGGGAGGCAACTATCCAAAACCTGTCTAACCTCGGCACAACAGACAGAACCTCTTCGTGGTGTCCCCTAGGGGCAAGGCTGCGTTTATAATTCTTAAATTAAAGAAGAAAATGAGAACCAACGAGGGAAATGACTCGAACGAAATAAAATTAAAATGAGTCGAAGTAAGGAAAAATGGCGGATTTTCTTCAGATGAAAACGAGATTCACAAACAGGCGGATAAATAATAGAGAGAGGAGAGAGAGAGAGCTACAAGGATCTACAAGGAAAATAAGTACTCTAGAAGACCTTAGGGTCCATACAAGGTGGGCACTTTTGGCGCAATCTTCGAAGGTGTCCGTTGGCAACCTCGAAGGTCACTCGCGAAGATCTTTACGGTGATTTCGCAAGACTTTGTCTAGCCTTGACTTGAACTGGTCAACAGATTCACTGTTGACAACTCCCGTCGGAAGTGCGTTCCAACTACCGCAGATACTGTAAGTGAAGAATTTCCCACACATATCAAGGTGGTATCGTTTCAGTTCAAGTTTAAAGCCGTGATTTCTTGTTCTCCCCTCGCTGAACTGGAAAATATCCCCATAGTCCAGTCTGTCGAAACCTCGAAGTATTTTGAATACTTCGATAAGCTGACCACGTAGTCTCCGGGTCTCCAGCGAGAACATATCTAATTCCCTTAATCTATCTTCATTACTTTTATGTTTGATAGAGGGAATCAGTTTGGTTACCCTGGCTTGCACGCGTTCCAATCTCACGATTTCCTTTTAAAATGAAGGACTCCAAAATTGTACGGCATACTCCATGTGCGGTCGGACAAGTGAGTTGTACAAACACAGTACAATCTCCTTGTTTCAATATCCAAACTGGCGCTTTATGTAGCTTAGCATCCTTTGGGCCTTTTTCTCCGCCTCAATGCACTGTTTCGAGAACTTGAGGTCACTAGTGATTGTTACACCCAAGTCCTTCTCAGTGTCTGTAGATTCAAGAGCAGTGCCCTTAAGGATATACTGAGATTGGGGGTTTCGGTGGCCGATATGTATCACTTTGCATTTGTTCACGTTAAAATGCATTTGCCACGTGTCCGACCAATCCCCAATCTTCCGAAGATCATCTTTCAGGCGGGCAGTATTTCCATCCTTTGCAACGTTCATACCAAGCTTGGTATCGTCGGCAAATTTAGAAATCTTGGTAACCATGTCACCGTCCATTTAGTTGACGTAGATGATGAATAGTAGTGGTCCCAGGACAGAACCTTAAGCCACTCGGCTAGTAACGGGCACCAACTCAGAAGCCTGTCCATTCACCACCACCCGTTTCCGTCTGCCACTTAGCCAGTTCTCTATCAAGCCAGCTTCTTTTCCGGCTATGCCCAGCGCTCACACTTTCCGGAAAAGGCAGCGGTGTGGTACCTTATCAAAGGCTTTCTGAAAATCTAGGTAGACCACATCCACCGCCTTGTCCCAATCGTGCTCACTGAAGACGAAGTGGAAGAATTCCACAAGGTTCAACCGTTGCCTTCGGAAGCCGTGCTGGAAACTCCTCAGTAGCAGCTTTGACTCTAAATGCGACGTTATTTTGTCTACCATCATGCTTTCCTTGAGTTTACCGACTATCGAAGTCAGACTGATAGGTCGGTAGTTCGACGGTTGGCTACGGTCTCCTCTCTTGAAGATAGGAGTCACCTCCGCTTCACGCCAGTCTTCACGCCAGCATTTGAGTTGCTTTCTGTCCTTTTAAACAACTCTCCTACCAAACATGGCATTGTTTATTCCATCAAACGTTTCGATGTGTAAAAGTATACGGATGTAGGCCGGTCATGTAAAGATGCATACAAGTAGGCGTTAACATAACATAACATATAACATAACATAATTTCACGGATGACAAAAGCCACATGGGCCTATTAAAGGTCATCCGCATCCATCAAAACCCACCCACAAAAAGCACAATCGCCAGGGGAAGAGCAAATCAAAGTCCCCCACAGTATAATATAACAGATAACAAAAGCCACAAGGGCTCATCATAGGTAATCCGAGTCAAACGGCCTCTTTTTTAAGGCACCCAAACTCCCAGGAAAACTACATCCAAAGGATTGCGTCCCGAAACAAGGGTATCACCAATCAAGGCTTGTCAAGAATTAAATCATGCAGCTATAGATATATACAAACAATATTGATATATACAAAACTTAGGAACCATCACAACCTTCCCTCTCCATAAACTCATTCAACCTACTCTTAAATACATTTAAATTTAGACTACCTACTACCCTCCGCGGCAATTTGTTCCAGAAGTCTACCACTCTATTGGTGAGAAATATTTTTTTTAAATCCAACCTACACCCTTGCTTTTTAATTTTCAAGTGGTGACCTCTAGTCCGATTTCCATCATCTAACTCAAAAAACTTCCTACATCCAATTTATCTATCCCGAGAATTTTTTTTAAAGAGATCAATCATATATATCCCCTCTCACACACCTCCTTTTGAACGAGAACATATTTAATACCCTCAGTCTATCTATATATTCAAGGTGCCTTAGGGAAGGAATAATCTTTGTTGCCCTCTGTTGCACTGACTCGAGAAGGTTGATATCGTTTCTAAAATGTGGAGACCATGCCTGTATACAGTACTCTGAAGTGGCCTAACATAAGAGTTATAGAGATTAAGAATAACCTCCTGACTTTTGTAACTGACATTTCTCTTAATGAAAGCCAGTACTCTATTTGCCCTATTTCTTGCTTCAATACACTGCTTAGAAAACCTTAATGACTTAACTATTACTACTCCTAGATCTTTCTCATCCTCTACTGAGCTCAGCCAATGCCCATCATTTCATAGTTAAATTCTCTATTATCTTTTCTCATGTTAATAATTTTGCACTTATCAAGGTTGAAAGCCATTTGCCACTTATTTGCCCAGAATAACAATTTATTTAAATCCCCTTGCACTTTAAAATTATCATCAATATCTTTAACTACAGCTGCTAATTTGGTATCATCCGCAAAAATTGACACTTTATTATTAACTGCCTCCCCAAGATCGTTTATATAGATGACAAATAATAATGGACCGAGAACTGATCCCTGAGGAACCCCACTAATAACATCCCTAAACTATGACAGGCAGCCCCACCTTTCAGAAAAGATAAACAACTTTCCTTTTCAAAAGATGAACATTTGAACACATTTTAATGAAAATGTTTTTTACCGAGTTGATATTTCCAACACACTCAAACAACTGTCCCCTGCGTAAATTTCAATTATCCCTGCCCCACCACCCACACACAATCACCAGATGTGAAATGCCACCATGTTTCAACATTGGTTGTAACCCTTTTGGGTCAAATTGAGAAAACCTGTACAAAATTTTCCGGTGCCGTTATTTCAAAGAATTCTCACTCATTCCTCTTCTTAATATTTGTTTAAAGAGGCTTCATCCTCCCCACAGTACGACCAAGATATGCAAGAGATGCAGGTAATAATTTCCTCCAGTTCTTGGGCCTATTTGTAATCTTTCTTGTGACACCTTAGAAGCCTTGAAGCGACGGTTGTTCTCAATGGATCTTCGAACGGGACGAAAATTAATCTCTCAGGAAGACCAGGGGTTGTTTTTCAATTTTATTTCGATTGAAAATTAATCGTTTTAATGAAGAAAGAAGTGTTCCAAGATTCTTAGCATTTTGTGTACCTTTGTATATTTATTTTATCTATAATATGTCGTTGAGTAAAAAGGGTTCAACGCTTTTCCGTTCCTAATCCCTTAATCCGCCTTGATTATTCTCGAGGTATAAAATAAGACAAATCTCGAGGGAGGTCATCAGTTACTTTTGAGTCGTCCTTGAGTTAAGTAAATCCACGTCGGTAGTCTCTACAGCCCCGATTTCGCTGTCATACAGTGTGCTCAGATTCAACAGTCAGTTTCTTAAATTGACCTCGAGTTCAGATCTATCCTTCTGGTAATTTGCATAAAAAATTTCTATTTATCTCTTTTGATTACAATTCCTCATTCGTCCATTTTCCTTTTTGTCCCTCTTTGGATGAAGTGAGTCTGCCTTTTGATGTAAGTAGTGTCTATGTAGTTTGTGGCTTTTGTGGTGTTGAAAGAAGAGCGAATGTATTTGAATGCCCGGTTTGTTATGTGACTTGTGCAAATGTGGCTTTGGTAGAGCAGGTGAGTCGGTTACCTGATGAGTGCAAGAGATTAAGTGAGTTGGTGAATGAAGTGAGAAGGGATGCAAGTGTACGCATGAAGAATGTGGCTGGTACCAGGAGGGTGGAAGATAGGCCTAGAGTAGGGACTGGAGAGAAAGAAGTGGCTGATTTGAGTGAAGCTGAATGTTGGGTGAATATGGATAGAATAGATAGGTTAGGTCTTGGAGTAAGAGGGACATGGAACCTCTTAGGTTGACTAATAGATTCGATGCCCTGAGAGAGGAATAGGTTGAAAGTGATTTATCTGAGGAAGGGAGTGCGAGTTTGTTTGCCGGGTGCTGGTGTAAATGATGTATCTGAGAGGTATGATACTCTGGTGTCTGGGTGTGAAAGAGATGCAGTTGTGATTACGCATGTGGGAGGAAATGATGTAATAAGAACATAAGAAAAGAAGGAGACTGCAAAAGACCATTCATGGCCTACACTTGGCAGCTCCTGTTCCATTCAACACACAAAAGATTTCTTACCAGAGAAAAGTCATCAACATTGTCACCCTTAACAGGAGTTCGTCAGATCTAATCTACAATATACATAAAATGCATCCAGAGGATTATGTCCATTCATGCAACCGCAAAATATAATCTTCCCACTCCTTAGAAAAATATATACATATGTACATAAAAAAAAGTCAGTCCCATCTAGCAGCTTCATCCATATATTTATCTAATCTATTCTTAAAACTACCCAGAGAGGAGGCTTCTATCACATGCCTAGTGAACCTATTCCATTCATCTACCACACGATTTGTAAACCAATTCCTCCCAATCTCCTTCCTAAACCTATACTTATCAAGCTTAAACCCATTGCTACGTGTCCTGTGATGTTCACTAAGTATAAGAACCTTACCCAGATCCCCTTTATTATATCCTTTTACCCATTTGAAGACTTCAATCAATTCCCCTCTGACTCTTCTCCTTTCCAATGTATGTAGATTTAGTTTTCTGAGCCTTTCACCATAGGGTAAGTTCCTTAGCCCACCAATCATCTTTGTCATCCTTCTCTGCACAGACTCAAGCAAATCAATATCCTTCCTATAATATGGTGACCAAAATTGTACTGCATAGTCTAGATGAGGCCTAACTAGCGCCAGATACAGTTTTAGAATGACTTCAGCACTCTTATTGCTTACACTCCTCCTAATGAATCCCAATATCCTATTAGCTTTATTCTTAGCATTTAGACATTGCTTTCTAGGACGAAGGTCTGAACTTACCAAAATACCCAAGTCTCTCTCACAATCAGTCCTCCCTAAAATTCTCCCATTTAATTTATAACTATTCAATGGATTATTTCTACCTATACTAAGTACACTACATTTGTCTATGTTAAACTTCATTTGCCATTTCTCGGCCCAATTGGACAGAATGGTCAATTCCTCCAGCATTACAACAGCATCAGAATCAGCCCTAATGGCCCTACCTAGCTTAGTATCATCAGCAAATTTACTCAGGTCACTACTTATACCTATGTCAAGATCATTAATATAAATTAAGAATAGCAAGGGACCCAAAACAGATCCTTGAGGAACTCCACTGCTAACACACCCCCACTCAGATTTAACTCCATCTATACTAACTCTTTGCTGTCTGTCACCAAGCCATGACTGAATCCACCTAAATATACTGCCATCGATCCCGTGTGCTTTAACTTTGCTCAGGAGCCGTAAGTGTGGCACTCGATCAAAAGCCTTACTAAAGTCCAAGTATAAAATATCATAGTTTTCATCCTTATCTGCTGCTTCATACACCTTACTATAAAAAGACAGCAAATTAGTCAGGCAGGATTTACCCTTACTAAAGCCATGCTGTGATTCTTTTATCAACTTATGCTTATCCAAGTGATCCCTAATATTCCTTGCTATAATAGATTCCATCATTTTCCCTACCACTGATGTCAAACTTACTGGTCTGTAATTAGACATATTTGTTTTATCCCCTTTCTTAAATATAGGTATCACATTGGCTTTCTTCCATGCCACTGGCACAATGCCACTCTCCAATGATTTTCTAAAGATGCATGCTAGGGGCTCACTTAACACATCCTTACATTCTTTCAATATTCTAGGAAAGACCTCATCAGGACCGGGTGCTTTACTACTTTTGATTTTATCAATTTCCTTTGTCACTATCTCCTTTGTGATCAAGATATCCTTTAATTTCTCTTCATCATTACCCCGAAAGATCATTGACACCTCGGGTGTTTTTCGAGTATCCTCCTGTGTAAATACTGAGAGAAAAAAGTCATTTAGCATTCCAGCCATTGAGTCCCTATCACTCACTAATTCTCCATTGTAATCTATAAGTGGGCCTATTTTATCTCTAACCTTAGTTTTGTATAATTGATAAAAACTTTTAGGATCTTCCTTTGCCCTATTTGCCACTTTAATTTCATAATTTCTCCTTGCTACTCTAACTAACTTTTTAACATCTCTTGCTAGTTCATTATATTTCTGCCTTAAGTGATCCTCTCCATTTTTTATTTTCCTATAAATGCCCTTTTTAATGCCAATATAATGCTTAATTTTATCTGTCATCCATTTTGGGTCATTATTTTTAGTCCTAATCTCCTTATAAGGAATCATGGCTTAATGAAAATACATTTAAGGACAATGTGAGTGTATTGAACTACAGGGTTATGATATGTACATTAGCCAAAGGAGAGATAGGACTGGTGGTGAATTGATTATTTATATCAGAAATAGCATTTCTTCAAATCTAAATAATTCTATAAAGCAAGAAGAATTTGAGTCACTGTGTTTAGATACTAGGGTCAGTAAAAATAGGATAATACACTTGGGAGCCTTTTACAGACCACCCGGACAGACCTACTGTATTGTTTAACTAATGATCAGAGAAATAAGGAAAGGATGTGAAGTAGATACAGTTATTCTCGGTGAATTTAATTTAAATTTTGTGGACTGGGAAAATATGATAGGAAGGGATAGAGCAGTTTGTAAGTTTATAGAATGTTTTGAGGATAATTTTTTGACTCAATTTGTTAATAATCATGATCACTTGTTTCATGAAGTGACTGTCGGGGAAGCATTGGAAAATAGTGATCATCATCAGATGGTTCTTTTTAACTTAGGTGTAGCGAAAGGTAGAACATCAACAAACTCCAAATTTTTATCGGGGAGATACGATAAATTACGAAACTTGCTAAATCAGATTAGGTGAGATATAGAATTCAGGGGGAAGATTACTTATGAGATGTGGGACACTTTTAAGACTATATTAAACATAGTCCAGGAGCAGTGTATTCCAATGTAGGCTATTAGGAAGAAATGTAGAAAGCTGTTGTGGTGGAATCATGAATAGCTAGGAAAATTTCTAAGAAGAAAAGGGCATACCAGAGATTACAGAGAGAAAGTACTTTTCAGAACTTAAATCATTATAGGTCCACCAGAAATGAGCTAAATAAGATTATTAAGAAGAGCAAAAGGGGCGGCAGAAATTAATTTAGCTCAAAATAATAATAAAGATCCAAGAAAATTCTTTAGCTATTATAAAATTAATAACAAATTTAAGAGTGATAAAAGGGTTTAGAAAGAATCTGATATAGAAATAGTAGAGGTTCTTAATGATCATTTTTATTTAGTATTTACACAAGAAAATCAAGATAGATTAAGTAGAGTTGAATACCGTTAATGTGAACAGGCAAATAATTAAAGGGCTTCTATTGGAGTTAAATACTAGTAAATCATCTGGCCAAGACAACATTCATTCTAGGTTATTGAAAGAAGAGGAGATAGTATTGCAGTAGCTCTTGAAAAGTTATATACTAGATCACTAGAGTTTGGAGAAATACCAAATGATTGGAAATTAGCAAATGGAGTGCCAACTTTTCAAAAGGGAAGTAAAGAGGACTCAAATAACTTTAGGCGGGTAAGTTTACCGTCTATCGTTTGTAAAATCCTTGAGAAGATAGTAGGGAAGGGGATTTCTGACCATTTAGATTATGGTAGGTTAATAAATGATGCTCAGCATGGGTTTAGAAGAGGTAGATCATGTTTACGAAATTTACTCAATTTTATTACTAAATTAAAAATACATGGGATATTTGGTAAAGTTTTTAATTGGATAACTGGATGGCTGAAAGACAGGAAAAAGAGAGTTGTGCTGAATGGGGTGAGGTCACAGTGGAGGGACGTTATCAGTGGCGTACCTCAGGGATCCGTTCTGGGCACTTTATTATTTATAGTTTATATAAATGATCTTGGGGAGGCTGTCAATAGCAAGGTGTCAATTTTTGCTGATGACACTAAATTGGAAGTTGTAGTCAAAGAATTTGAGGGTAACTTTAAAGTGAAGAGTAACTTATATAAGTTATTAGCTTGGGCTCAGAAGTGGCAGATGACTTTTAACCTTAAAAAATGCAAATTTCTTAACATTAGAATCGATAATAGGGAATTTAGCTATGGAATGGATGGGCATTTGCTGAATTCAGTTAAGGAGGAGAAGGACTTAGGCTTAGTAGTAGATAGCTCGCTGAAGTTTTCAAAGCAGTGTATTAAGGCAAAAAATAGATCAAATAGGGCGCTAGGATACATTAACAGGAATGTTAGCTAGAAAATAAAATAGGTTATCCTCAAATTCTATAACTCGTATGTTAAGCCACATTTAGAGTACTGTATACAAGCATAGTCACCACATTTTAGACATGCAATCAATCTGTCAGTACAAAGGAGGTCAACAAAATAATACCTTCCCTGAAGGTCCTTGAATATGAAGATAGACCTAGGGTTCTAAATATGTTCTTATTTAAGAGAAGATGTGTGAGGGGAGATATGATTGAGCTTTTTAAAATCTGCTCTGGAATGGATAAGTTGGATTTTAGCAAGTCATTTGATTTGGAAGGTAGTAATAGGACTAGGGGTCACCACTTAAAAATTAAAAAACAAAATATTTTTCCCCAATAAAGTGGTAGATTATTGGAATAGTTTGTCATCTGAGACGGTAGATAGTCCAAACTTTAATGTTTTCAAAAGCAGATTAGATGATTTATAGGTTAACTTTGGGGGGTATTCTGGACCCATTCCTGTGGATGCAGTTTTTTATTATTGTATATTACGATTGATTTGGATTTTGACGAGTCTTGATGATGATGCTCTTTGGTTTTAACACATTCTTGTGTATGGTTTGAATGGTAGATGCATGATCGGACACAATCCTATGGATGCATTTTATGGGTGGGTTTTGACAGACGCGGATAACCTTTGATAGGCCTTTGTGGCTTTTGTCATCCGTGAAATTATGTTATGCTATGTTCTCTCTCTTTAGGAAGATTCTCCGCCATGAAATCTTTCTCCTTGAACGTAATTCACAATTTTGCTTCTTTCTTTCTTTTAATTTACACTTTTAATAATCTTTAATTATCTTTCTTACATTCACTTATTCCTTGTTCGCAGGTGGAATTCTCTAAGTCCTACTTGAAAGCAAAACTCTGGTCCTCAAGCTCGTGTTGCACTCGGCTACGATGGTTCGTTACCATTACGTTAACTACACCATCCCGGGGACTCCGAGCGACGACTTTCAATTCATCCACATCGCCACTCTTTGCTTCCACCACAGGGTCGACACCCCTTCGGGGGCCATCGACATGGGCCTCCATATGATCGGAGTCCGAGTGGTGAGGAACAACCGAAGTCGCTGGTTTATTCACCACTCAACCACCCAATTCATTTACCCTCGCCACCAGCTACCCAGCGCCCCCCTCCCACACCGCGTTCCCGTCACTCTCAACATTCCCGGGGTCGTCCAACTACACGTTCCCGGCTTTTTACCTACACGCCGTCCCGGTACGAACAAAGTTCCCAGCCCCTTTCATCCAAGCGTGCCTCCTTCTCGCCCCGTTCCCGGCGCCATACCACCGTTCGTTCCCGTCCCTCGAAACGTTCCATCTCTCTTACCAGCCCTCATTCCTTTCCCATTGTATGTTCCTAGCTCCTACCCTCCAGCAATACTTATCCCTGGGGATGTTCCTGGCCTCATCTCATGTATTGTTCCTGGCCCCATCGCGCCATGCATTCCAATCACTCAGCATGTTCCGGGACTCAATCTACCCTACAGATCCATCCCTCAGAATGTTTTAGGGGCCTTTCCACCAAGAACTAAGATTTATTGTGATGTTCCGGGTGGTATACCACGACGAATTCCATCCCCTCAGGATGTTCCTGGCGCCATACCATTACGATCTCCCTTCATTCATAATTTTCCTGGCGCCATACCATTACGATCTCCCTTCATTCATAATTTTCCTGGCGCCATACCACTACGAGCTCCCTTCATTCATAATGTTCCTGGCGCCATACCACTACGAGCTCCCTTCATTCATAATGTTCCTGGCGCCATACCACTACGAGCTCCCTTCCTTCATAATCCTCCTGGCGCCATACCACCAGGAATTCCCTTCCCTCAAGATGTTCCTGGCGCGATCCCACCAGGTATTTACCCTCCTCGGTATGTTCCTGGCTCCATACCCCCAAGAATTCCCATCCTTCAAGAATTTTCTGGCGCCATACGACCACGAATTCCTTTCCCTCAAGATGTTCCTGGCTCCTTCCCACCAAGAATTTCCTTTCGTCGGTATATTCCTGGCGCCGTCCCAACAGGAATTCCTATCCATCGAGATGTTCCTGGCTCCATCCCACCAAGAATTCCCATCCATCATGATGTTCCTTGCGCCATACCACGACGAGTTCCCTTCCCTCAGGATGTTCCTCGCTCCATCCCACCAAGAATTCCCTTTCGTCGGTACGTTTCTGGCTCCGTCCTACCAGGAATTCCCATTCATAGACATGTTCCTGGCTCCATCCCTCCGAGAATTCCCATTTATCGAAATGTTCCTGGGGCCTTCCCACCAAGAATTCCCATTAATCTGGATGTTCGTGCCTCCAACCAACCACCTATGTACGTACCCCAGGATATTCCTGGCTCCATCCCACCACCTATTTCCGCCCATGGGAATGTTCCTGGCTTCATCCAGACACGTATTTACGTCCCTCGGAATGTTCCTGGCGGCATCCCACATCTTATTCCCGTCCCACGTCTCAACCAATTCGACAGACGGGATGCCACCGACCTTAGCCAGGTCCAAATGTTATTTATCACATTATTATGAACAAATAATTATTTTGCTTAATATAAAATCATATATATGAATGAATTATTTTTCTTAATATAATATTTTAATATTTTTTGTGTTTCTCTTCCTATTCCTGACCCTTCCTCTGACTACAAGGAGAATTCTCTCTTCCGCACGATAAAATATTTCTTCTTTGGTCGATCCTTTTCACTTTTTAAAATATTTATGACAGAAAATTTGGTTCTCTTTTTAAATTTTAGCCAAACACATTCTGAGTTTTATCCAAAGTTGAGGGATTGGGAGACCAAAAGGTAAAGTACAAAGTTGATGGATTAAGAGACCAACTTTTGATGGATATAGGACAGCAGAAAATGAAAGATGTGTGTAATCCAATGTGGACTATGTTCAAAGTCGAAAAACGTATCAACAGTTTATTCTTCAAAGAGCGAGGAATTTATGGATACGGATGAAAGGTACAATGACCAATGGTGGTTAGAGCCGGAAGAGGATGGCAATCACAACACCGCCGTCTTTTCCTACCTCCCCTCTTAAGGCACCCAACATATGCCTCTTCCCTCTTGGTACAGGGAAAAAGGAGTTTCCATATCTACACTTATTTCACCCATCTTCGCTTCCCATTATTGTGGGTACGGGCTCATTCCCTGATTTGGGGTACCAGCGTTGACCGATAACTGGGGGGAGAGAAAAAGAGTTCAAGGAGGGGGTTGGGATTGGGTAAAATTGCTCAAATCGTACGGTTCAATGTCGTTAACCCCAAATACTTCGAAGAAGAAGAAAAAGAGGAATCTGAGAGCAAAGGAAAAGTCATTTCTTGGGTACAAATAAATTTAACTCACATCTTAAAAAGGGGAATTAATAAGACATTATTTTGAGGGAACATTTTAAGGGAAAACTCTGTTGATGTTACCCCTCCAACCCACCCCCGACATATAAATTAAGCACTTTTTCTTCATTAAATTTTAATTAATCTCAAATAACGGAAGCGGAGAACAAATAATCAATATCGTAGTTTACAAAGAGGAAAAGTCGAATTTTGTTGACGCGAGGAAAATGTCTTGTTTTGATTTGTGTTTCGGTGGAATTCTTGAAATTTGGAGAAAATTCGGACATGGATTTGTGAACCTGGTCAAACACGAGTCTATGTAAGAGAGTAAAAAGAAATGAAGTAAAAAAAGTGCACTACGATAATGTTGATGGCAGAAAGTGTCGAGCTGACAAAGCTTTTGACCTCAACCATACAATGAAAACTTAAAGATTTAGAGGGTTCATTTTAAGCCACAAATGTGACTTAAAATAATAAAAATGAAATGTTTCCTCCTCTTAATTTTTTCCAATCCTCTTTTTATCTTCATTGTCATTTTTGACATTTGTTAACACATTTATTTTCCAACCCTCTACAAGAGTTGGACACATGGATAATTTCTTTATCCATACAGGTCAATTGATACCCCTAATTGAGATCTTAGAAGAATATCAACCCAGTGTGAATGTACCCGGGCTACTTGGGGAGGAAACAAAAATATTGAGGGAATTCAGATTCACCCGGTTGATCGAGGGTGGAGATTCCGCTTCTCGGAGGGATCCCCTCGTCTCTGAATAGCGCCAGACGAGCATAAATCGAGATCAAGAATCGAAGGAGTGAGAAGGAAATTAATTTTCTTGTTGCGAGGGAAAAAATATGTCCTATTTTGATTCATGTTTCCTTGGAAGTGGAAAAAAAAACTCGAAAGAAATTGAACATTGGTATGTGATCTTGCCCCTTCCCCCTCCAATCTCCAAGACAGGTATACTTAAGTACTTACCCAGTGAAAAAATGTGGAAAATACAAAAGGACGAAGTCACAGAGATTTTGATCTCGCCAATACAATCGAATCCTGAATAAAGCTTTCGGTGGCATCAAATCCTAACCTCGGATGTCGCTCAAAAAGATAAAAAAAGGACTCATCCGTACGGTTTTTATCTCCTGACCCCACCCATCCTATAATCATCAATTCTTTTAATGGTATGGTAGAAATTAGGACCACTTATGACTGGTTCGAGGTCAATTGATATCATTATTCCTTGATTCAAGAGGGATTATGTTGGTCTGGGAGAACTCGGGGTATTTGAGGGTGATATTGGGTGAATGAAATCTGACCATTTCACTAGAGAGAGGAATGGTTAAGGTTCGCTTTTACGCAAGGGTGATAAAAAAATTTAGTTCCTTCATTTGTTCTTTTTGAGTTCAGTTTTTAAAAGAGGCCCACAGAAGAGATCGATTCATGAGCCTTCCCATCCCTTCACAATAAATTACTTGAGGTCAACCGGAGCAACCTTTCAACCTGTCAACCGCCGGAATAATGCGTAAAATGGGGAAAGTTCCCGGTTGCTTATACTTCTTCCAACGAACCAAACACCCGGGGTTCTAGTGCCATAAAAAAGTCATTTTACTTAGAGAGGAGCGGTGAATTAGATAAACAAACCAATGGATAAGTAATAAAGAGAGAGTGAGAGATAAGTGTCAACAAGGAGACGTGCCATCTCACCCAGGATTCCATTTATTCGGAATGTTACTGGCGCTATATCGACAACAATTGCCTTCTTTCAAGATGTTTTTGGTGCCATCCAACCAAGAATAACCTTCGCAAAAGATGTTCTTGGTGCCATCCCAACAAGAACTCCCTCCCATCGGGACGTTCCTGGTGCCAACCCACCAAGCAATATCACTTACATCGGCATATTACTGACACCATTCCGCAAAGACTTTCCTTCCATCAGGTTCTTGTCTTCATCACACCAAAATATCCTTCTCCTTGGACGTTCCTGGCGTCATATCACCAAGAATTCCTTTCCCTTAGGATGTTCATGGATCCATCCCACTATGAATTTCCTTTCCCTTAGGATGTTCATGGATCCATCCCACTATGAATTTCCTTTCTTCAGGATGTTTCTGGAGCCATCCCACCAGGACTTCCCTTCACTTAAGATGTTCCTGGAGCCATCCCAACCCTAATTCCCTTCCACGGGATGTTGCTGGTGATACCCCATTGGGAATTCCCTTCCCTCAGGATGTTCTTGGTTCCACCACACCCAAAATATCCTTCTCTTTGGACGTTCCCTGCGTCATCCGACCAAGAAATCTCTTTCCTTAGGATGTTCCTGGATTCACCCTACCAAGAATTCCCTTCGAGCATGATGTTCCTGGCGCCATCGCACCAAAAATTCATTTCCATCTGGATGTTCCTGGCCTAATGCAACAATGAATTCATTTCGATCTAGATGTTCCTGAAGCCATGCAACCAAGAATTCCCTTTCCTTGGGATGTTCTTGTGTTCATCCAAACCCGAATTTTCTTCCACGGGATGTTCGTTGCGCAATCCTACTAAGAATTCCCGTCCCTCTAGATGTTCCTCTTGCTCTTCTAACAAAAATTCCCTAATCTTGGGATGTTGCTGGTCCTATCCTACCAGTAATTGCCTTCCGTCGAGATGTTCCTGGTGCCACCCCACCGAGAATTTCATTACTTCAGGATGTTCCTGGTAACATCCAAACTAGAATTTCCTTCCCCCGAATGTTCCCTGTGCAACCTCCACAAGAATTCTATTCCTTCAGGAGGTTCCTGGGACCTTTTTACCAGGAATTCCCTTCCCTCGGCATGTTCTGGGTAGAATCGCACAAAGAATTCCATTCCATCGGGTTGTCCCTGTTCCAGTCCAAACAAGAATTCCCTTTATTCGAAAATGTTCCTTGAGCTATCTCAAAAAGAGTTCCCTTCCCTCAGGATGATCTTGGTTCCATCCTACCAATAATTCACTTCCTATATAATGTTCCTGGCGCCATTCTATGAAGGATTTCTCCCTCCTTATGTTCTTGGCGCCATCCTACACAGGATTTTCTTCCTTAGAGATGTTCTTGGTTCTATCCCAGCAACCATTATCATTTCTATCGGCATATTCCTGACATCATTCTAACACGAATTTCCTTCCCTCAGGATGTTATGGGATCCATTACACCAAAATATCCTTCTCTTTGTACGTCTCTGCCACCATCCCAGCATGAATTCCCTTCCCTTGAGATGGTCCTGGCGCCACCTCCAGCAAGTACTCGTTTACATGGGGATAGTCCTGGTGCCACCTCTAAGAAATTCCCATCCATTGAGATGTTCTTGGCTCTAGCCCACCAAATATCACTTCACTCAGGATTTCTCTGGCGCCATCCAACAAAGAATTTCCTTTCCGCAGGTTTTTCCCGGCTCCATCTCGCCATTAATTCCGTTCCCTCAGTCTGTACCTGGTACCATCTCACCAGAAATCCACTACCCTCGGGATGTTCATGGTGTCATCCATCAAATATTCACATCCATCGAGATGTTCCGAGGAAAATAAAGAATTCGTTTACCTCGTGATTTTACGGGCGCCAGCCCAGCAATCATTCCGTTCCCTCAGGATGTTCCTGCTCCAATCCCACGAAGAATAACCTTACCTCGGGATGTTCTTTGCGGCTTCCCACCAAGAATTGCTTTGCCTGAGGATGTTCCTGGCTCCATTCCACCAAGAATTCCCTTGCCTGAGGTTGTTCCTAGCTCCATTCCACCACGAATTTCTTTCCTCCAAAATCTCACTAGGGCTATATCAACAAGAGTTCCCTTCCTTCAGGATGTTCCTGACGCGAACCAACCAAGAACATCCTTACATCGGGATGTTTATGTCACGGTCCTACAAAGAATTTCCTTGCATCAGCATGTTCCTGGCTCCATCCCACGAAAAATACCCTTATCTAGGGATGTTCTTTTTGGCTTCTCACCTGCCTGAGAATGTTTTGGCACCATTCGACCAAGAATTTCCTTCCCTCAAAATGTCACTAGCGCCATCTCAACAAGAGTTCTCTTCCCTCAGAGTGTTCTTAGCTCCATCCCACCAAGAATTCCGTTCCCTTAGTCTGTTTCTGGCGCCATCCAACCAGAAATCCACTACCCTCGAGAAGTTCCTGGGGTCATCCAACACATATTTACATCCATCTAGGTGTTCTTGGCACCAATCCATCAAGAGTTCCCTTCCCTCGAAATGTCACTAGCGCCATCTCAACAAGAGTTCTCTTCCCTCAGAGTGTTCTTAGCTCCATCCCACCAAGAATTCCGTTCCCTTAGTCTGTTTCTGGCGCCATCCAACCAGAAATCCACTACCCTCGAGAAGTTCCTGGGGTCATCCAACACATATTTACATCCATCTAGGTGTTCTTGGCACCTTCCCATCAAGAGTTCCCTTTCATCAAATTGTCACTAGCGCCATCTCAACAAGAGTTTTCTTTCCTCAGGATGTTCCTGGCGCCAACTCACGAAGAGTTTCCTACCATCAAGATGTGCCTGGCGCAACCCACCAAGAATATCCTTACAGCTGGATGTTTCTGGATCGATCCCAACAAGAATTACCTGGCCTCAGGATGTTTCTGGCGCCATCTCACCAAGAATTTCCTTCCCATCTGTCCACCAATAGGCCGAGGGGTGGTTGGCGTTTTTCCCGACTCTGATATATATAAATATATCATTATATATATATATATATCCTACTATCCCGAATACTTCGTTCGGCCCGTGTCCTGAATGGGTTTATTGACTCAGAGTATTAGAGGTTGGCTACGGAGGGATTGGAATGAACTTTGTCAGCAAACGACCCAAAGGAATTTAGATACTCAACAATATGAAAATAAAGTTTTAATGAACACTAAATAGGAATATATATATATATATATATATATATATATATATATATATATATATAAATACAAATAATGTGCTTTGAGAGATAAATTTATAAGTGAATCTCGGATATCTCACTTGGCTTGCAAATTACTATTCACCATACAAATCCCTATACACTTGTAATGCTGGTAAGCTTCGCGGTGAAATCAGGGAATGTGAAAGGGAAGAGTTACCTTGGAACCTGAAGTTCGGCTGGCGCTGGTGAGTGAAGGTGGTGAGATAAGGTTGAAGACGATCAGGTAGGTTCTCCAGGGACCGACCTGATCCCACAATTCCGTCACGATTCTTCCTGGAAGAAGGCGGTGACAGGAGCTTGATGTTACAGAGGGCCCCACGCCCGTGAACTCTGGGTGCCTCTGTGAGGGGGGGGAAGAAGTGACCTTTTAACACGTAGGGTTGCGGATCAAAGCCGAGATGTAGTTTTCTCACTTACGGAACCAGAGTGAGGCTGTTTGTAGCTTCGGCTCTTTGACGTCAGTACGAGCATTGGTCCGCAATGCCTTGCAGACCAGCATGGTAAGAAGCCTCCCTAACTGGGACCAATTTTTTCTCTGAAGACTTGATGATTCGACGAATTACAACTACACCGACATATGACAATTGCTGCCCCACCAGACGCTGTGCAAGCTCTACTACTGAGGGTTAAAAGAATTCGTCTTATATACTCGAAACTCGGGAGAGGCTTTCAGGGCGCCGGAAGTAGATTAGATGTCAAGCTACTCCATTTTGTCCTTTATAAACTTCCAGCAACTATCCTAAGTGAATATATGCTCCCATTTATCGATAAACAGTCCGGAAAGGAACTCGGTTGTTAGTTGAAATGGCTGACGGTTTCTTCAGGCTGAAGACCACCAGATATTGGGCTGGAAGGAAAAGGGTTGATAAGCGGCCCGCCCGGAAGGGAGTTGGGCAAAACTTGGGAGCATTATGCTATTCTCCTACATCCCTACCCATCCCGAGTGGACATTATTCTGAAGTGGAACGAGGGATAATGTCGCAAGATATAACCTACTCGCTGTTACAATCTATAGCCAAAATAGGAGATCCCAGAAAACATACATACGCGAAACACAAAAAAATGAACATAATGAAATGGCACTATTTCGCAAGAAGGTCATATAAATTACAGTTATAACTAGTTATACATAAAGAAATAAATAAAACATACATATATACACAAGAACAAAAAAATATATAAATGGCCGGACAGTTCCGGTTAGACGCCACAACTAGGGCCTTCGTCTATCGGATTGCGTGATAAATTATCAGCAATGACGTTATCCGTTCCTTTTAAGTAAGATACATTTTATTGGTATTCTGACGATAAAAGAGACCATCTCATGAGTCTGCCGTTCTGACTTTTACAATTATTTATGTAGGCTAGTGGCCTATTGTCCGTTTCGACAGTAAAAGGTCTACCAATCAAGTACATCCTAAATTTCTGAATGCCATAAATGATTGCTAAAGATTCAAGTTCTATGGTAGTGTATGCTCTTTTGCGAACCAACAGTTTCCGGCTCGCGTATGCCACTGGAAATGGGGTTCCTTCTTCTTCATATTGTAATAAAACGCACCCAATGCCGAGATTAGAGGCATCAGTTCGAATGCCAAAATTTTGGGGGGGATTAGGCAAACGGAGGATAGGAGCGGAGACCAATTTTTTCTTCAGCTCGCCGAAATTCGCTGTCACGGCGGGGTTCCATAGGATGGGGTCTGGTGCGGCCTTTTTAAGAAGGTCATTAACGGGTGACGCTATGGAAGCGAATTGGAGGATGAACCGCCAAAAGAAGGAGACGGAGCCAAGAAACGAACGAAGCTGTTTCTTGGTTTTAGGGAGTGACATGCCTTCTATTGCCCTAACTTTGTCCTCTTGGGGGCTAATTGTCCCTGTCTTACTTTTAACCCAAATAAGAGATAGTGCTATGAGCAAAGTGGCACTTGGACGGATTGATTGTCAATCCGTGGATCCTAAGCCGGTTTAGAAGTGGGCAAAGGGATTGAAGGTGCTCCTCCCAGGTGCATGTGGAAACATATACGTTGTTAAAGACAAAAGAGACATTGCTCAACCCATCTACAATTTTTTGTATCATCCGGTTATAGTTACTGCAGGCAGTGACCAAACCAAAAGGAAGCGCGCGTGTTTTCATTAACCCTTTTTCGGTGGGAAATGCGGTAAATTTCCTCACGGATTTTTGAAGTGGGATTTGATAGTAAGCTTTGCATAAGTCTATTTCAGAAATTTACTTGTCTTTCTCAAATAAGTGCAGGTTCTGGTCGATAAAAGGCATGGGTTCAGCATCGAATACCGTGGCAGCATTTAACTTTCTGAAATATACGCACATACGAAAACATTAATCCGGCTTACGTACCATCACTATCGGGGAACAATAATGCGACGAGGTGGGTTCAATTATTTCTAATTTAAGGAGGTTCTCGACTTCTTTGCTCAAGTGTCCTGCAAAGACACCTTTGTGTGCTATTTGTAAAATCTTTGCGGTAGAATGGATGTCTCGTGCAATTGGGCTGAATGATTATGTGAGGAGGATGTGTGAGATGGAAGGTGTCATGTTTGTGGATGTGTGGGATAGGTTTGTTGGAATGAAAGAAATGTATGCGATGAATGGACTGCATTTGAGTAAGAGGGGGGTAGATGTGTTGTGGGAGGAGTATGATCGTCTTATTAGGTCTTTGCGGGCGGGAAACTAGATACTAATAGTGGTTAGGGAATTATGAGAGGACATTATAGTACTGAAAGTAGAATGGACTTGGCAGACACAACAGAAATAGGTTCCAAGGCGATAGAGGTGAGGTCATTCAGGTTTCAAGAGGTGCTTCAGGGATAGGGGGGTTAAATTGTTTCTATACAAATGCCCGTAGTCTTAGAAACAAGAAGGATGAGCTATTTAGTTATATTAGCAATGAGGATATAGATATATTATGTGTTACTAAATCATGGGTTAATGAAATAGAATTTAGTGACACTATAAGTGAATTTGATTTACAGGGCTATAATATGTACATTAGTCAAAGGACAGGTAGGATTGGTGAAGGAATAATTATTTATATAAAGAACAACATTGCTTCAAGTTTAAATACTTCAATAAAGCAGGATGGAGTTGAGTCACTTTGGATAGATATTAGGTTCAGTAAAAATAGAATGGTGCATTTGGGAGCTTTTTACAGGCCACCTGGGCAGACTGATGATATAGATGAACTAATAATAAAGGAAATAAGTAATGGATGTGAAACAGATGCATTTATTATTAGAGACTTCAACTTAAACTCTGTGGACTGGGAAAATATGATAGGTAGGGATAGAACAAGTGGCAGGTTCATAGAATGCTTTGAGGATAATTTTTTTAATCAATTTGTTAATGAGCCAACGAGGGGGGACAATATATTAGATTTAGTACTTTCTAACACTGATCATTTAGTTCAAGAATTGACTGTTGGGGAAGCATTGGGAAATAGTGACCATCAGATAGTTCGTTTTAACTTGGGAATTGAGAAGGGTAAAAAAGACCGAGAATGCTGTAAAAGTTCTAAATTTTCATAGGGGGGAGTATGTAAAACTCCGAAGCTTGCTAAATTTTGTAGACTGGGATGTATAATTCAGAGGTAAAAATGCTTATGGTATGTAAGATACTTTCAAGCATATAATAAATGTAGTCCAAGAACAATGTATCCCAATGAAGGCCATTAGGAACAAAAGTAGGAAACCATTATGGTGGAATCAGGAGATAGCTAGAAAAATTTCAGAAAAGAAAAGGGCATATAAAAAATTACAGGTAGAAAATAATATTCAAAATTTAAGTGATTATAGAATGGCTAGGAATGAGTTAAATAAGATTATAAAGAAGAACAAAAGGGTGTCAGAAATTAAATTAGCTCAGGATAACAACAAAGATCCTAGAAAGTTCTTTAGTTACTATAAAATTAATAACAAGTCTGGCAGAGTTAAAATAGGACCTATCAAATATGAAGGGTTTGTGAGAGAAACTGATGAGGAAACAGTTGAGGTACTAAATGGTCATTTTGCATCAGTATTTACAAAGGAGAAACTAAATAGTCTTATGTGTAGTACTCATGGGTCAGAGAAAGAGGTGTTTACTACCATTAGTGTGGATCGGAAGACGATAAAAGGACTAATAGGTGAGTTAGATACTACCAAGGCCTCCGGCCCTGATAATATTCATTCTAGGATACTTAAAGAAGGGGTAGAAAGTATCCCAATAGCTCTGGAGAAGTTATATACTAGGTCACTGGAATATGGAGAAATACCCGATGATTGGAAGAGAGCGAAGGAAGTCCCCATTTTCAAGAAGGGTAGTAAAGAGGATCCAAATAACTTTAGACCGGTTAGCCTAACTCCTGTAGTCTGTACAATTCTTGAGAAAATAGTTAAAAAAGGGATTTGCCAACATCTAGAGAGGAGAGGAAGGGGTTAATCATCGATGCTCAGCATGGGTTTAGATCAGGTAGATCATGTTTGACTAACTTACTAGACTTTCTGGAGTTTGTAACAGATCAAGTAGATAAGGGAGAGAATGTAGATATAATTTACTTAGATTTTAGTAAAGCATTTGATAAGGTACCACATAAGAGACTAGTTCATAAATTTAAAATGATTGGGATATGTGGGGGTGTTTTAAATTGGATAGCTGAGTGGCTGAAAGACAGGAAGCAAAGGGTAGTGCTAAATGGTGTAAAGTCAGAGTGGAGGGATGTTATCAGTGGGGTTCCTTAGGGATCAGTTCTCGGTGTATTATTTTTTGTCATCTATATAAACGATCTTGGGGAGGCAGTTAATAATAAAGTGTCAATTTTTGCGGATGATACCAAATTAGCAGCTGTAGTTAAAGATATTGATGATAATTTTAAAGTGCAGGGGGATTTAAATAAATTGTTATCCTGGGCAAATAAGTGGCAAATGACTTTCAACCTTGATAAGAATTTAACTATGAAATGGATGGGCATTAGCTGAGCTCAGTAGAGGATGAGAAAGATTTAGGAGTAGTAATAGATAAGTCATTAAGGTTTTCTAAGCAGTGTATTGAAGTAAGAAATAGGGCAAATAGATTGCTGGGTTTCATTAAGAGAAATGTCAGTTAAAAAAGTAAGGAGGTTATTCTTAAACTCTATAACTCTTATGTTAGGCCACATCTAGAGTACTGTATACAGGCATGGTCCCCAAATTTTAGACACGATATTAACCTTCTCGAGTCAGTGCAACGGAGGGTAACAAAGATTATTCCTTTTCTGAGGCACCTTGAATATATAGATAGACTGAGGGTATTACATATGTTCTCGTTCGAAAGGAGGTGTGCGAGAGGGGATATGATTGAGCTCTTCAAAATTTTTTCCGGGATAGATAAATTGGATGTTAGCAAGTTTTTTGAGTTAGATGATGGAAATTGGACTACAAGGCACCACTTGAAAATTAAAAAGCAAGGGAGTAAGTTGGATTTAAGAAAATATTTTTTCACCAATTGAGTGGTGGACTTCTGGAATAAATTGCCACGGAGGGTAGTAGGCAGTCCAAATTTAAATGTATTTAAGAGAAGGTTGGATGAGTTTATGGAGAGGGAAGGTTGTGATGGTTCCTAATTTTTGTATATATTAATATCCTTTGTATATATCTATAGCTGCATGATTTAGTTTTTGACAAGGATGAACTTTGATAGGCCCTTGTGGCTTTTGTCATGCGTGAAATTATGTTATGTTAAGGCCCTAGGCACGCAAAGGAACTTGCACGGGGAGCCTACTGGATCCGGAGAAGTACGAAATAGCAAAGCGTCTTCTATCACATACCTCACTTTTCGGTCTCCACGAACCGATTCTGTCTCTCCTCGTTTGGCCTTTTCCCATAAGGGTTGGGCACTGATGAATTGGGCGTTATTCAGTCCCTCGTAATCGGGGGTGCATGGGGTCTTGAGAGACTGGGGGGCAGTCATCTCTATCAGACTGAGTCCGGGTCTCCACAGCTTGCGACACAGCAATTGGGGAGAGCTGCGCGCTCTGGCCCACCAACACTGTACAAAAGTCAATCAGGGCAGCTACGACGTCGGACAACCCCGTAAAATAGCGGCATTTTACGTGACAACGGACCACTGGGAATTTATTAGCCCTTCCAAGAAATCGTGTACGACAGCGAATTTCTTATGTCTTGGGTCCACGGGGGGAAGCAGCTTGTCCGACACCGCTATACACGTGCACCCTGTATCTCTCACCAGACTGGATACTCTACTTCTATTAATGGATCCGGACTCAAATTTGAGCCCACCAGAAGAACTGTTATTAAAAAGAAAGTTCACCTGGTGCTCCTGAGAGGTCGACGAAGATGGTAGAGGCTGAGGCGCGGTAGGTTGTTCGGCAGCGAAAGTTGCGGAGACTTGGTGGAACTGTTGTCCAGGGGCAAAGCGAAAGCGGGAGTTTTGTGGACACTGATTTTTGTAGAGACCAGGGGTTCTGCAAGGCAAGCATACAATGGGGTTACTCCGTTAGGGGTTACTCGACGGAGCATTAAAAATTGGGGGGTTGACTTCTTCTTGCTTCTTATAGTGGTTACCTTTGAGTTTAAAGGGACCTGTGTTTTTACTAAATGAAGGGGGTTTCTGGGTTGTGATTGTCCTTGGTTATTAGGGGACGGAGGAATGCTCTTCCTTTCTTCCTTAAGATAGAAATGATGATTTGTGGCGTATAGATCCGCTTCTTCGAAGCACTCGGTAAAGGAAGAGGCCCGCCTATGTTGCACAAATGCACGCATTTTCGCTTGATCTTTACTTAACTCACCCTGATGTTGACAAATTTTCTCCCTATCTTCTCTTTCTTCTTGTCTTCGCCTCTCTTCTTCTTGTCTTCGTTGTTCTTCTCTTTTTATTTATTTTCATTCCTTTGTTCGTTCTGAACGTATTCGATCAATTCCTTACCCGAAAGACCCAAAAGTTGTCCCTGTTTATGGAACATCTCAAATGATGAGGAAGACATCTTGGATACGCTGTCGGATCCGCTGATTCTCGAAAGAGCTTTACGACCTAACCCTGATTATACGGCGGTGACAAATAATATACACAATAATAATAAAAACAAATAATGAAAATACAAATAGTTACTATGCTGGTGAGATGCTGGCAGCAAGGGTTATCGAGGATGACCTAACCCTTTTATATTGTATACCGACAATACAAAAAAGAAACAAAATTAAAAGGACACGGGGTCAATTTTTATTTCACAAACAAAATTTAAAATGTCTAATTATTTGTTTTATCTAACTTTGGGTGTTTGGCAATTAGAAAAAGGGAAATTTCAAAACTGACTGGTTCGAAACAAACCCCACACCTAATGACACCACAATTAAATTTGATATAATATATATTATATGTCAAGGAATAGGCTGAGGGGTGGTTTGAGTTTTCCCCGACTCTTATATATATATATATATATATATATATATATATATATATATATATATATATATATATATATATATATATATATATATATATATATATATATATATATATATATATATATATATATCCTATTATCCCGAATGCGAAGGGTTCATCGTACTACTCCTTATACTTCGTTCGGCCCGTGTCCTGAATGGGTTTATTGAATCAGAGTTCTTAAGGTTGGTTACGGAGGGGTTGGAATGAACTTTGCCAGGAAGCAACCCAAAGGAAGTTAGATACACAACAATATGAAAATAAAGTTTTAACACTAAACAAGAAAATTTAAATATATATATATATATATATATATATATATATATATATATATACAAAAAATGTGCTTTGAGAGATAAATTAATAAGTGAATCTCGGATATCTCACTTGTCTTGCAAATTACTATTCACCATACAAATCCCTATACACTTGTAATGCTGGTAAGCTTCGCGGTGAAGTCGGGGAATGTGAAAGAGAAGGGGTACCTTGGAACCTGATTTTCGGGTGGCGCTGGTAAGTGAAGGTGGTGAGGTAAGGGGTGGAGACGATCAGGTAGGTTCTCTAGGGACCGACCTGATCCCACACTTCCGTCACGATTTTTGCTGGAAGAAGGCGGTGACGGGAGCTTCTTGTTACAGAGGGTCCCGCACTCGTGAACTCTGAGGAATCTTGGGTGCCTTTGTGAGGGGGGACGGGAGTGACTTATCGACGAGTAGGGTTAAGGAGAAAAGGCAAGATGTAGTTTTCTCGCTTAGAGAAACAGATTGAGGCTGTTTGTAACTTCGGCTGTTACACGTGAGTACGAGCTTGGGTCCGCAATGCCTTGCAGACCAGTGGGGCAAGGAGCCTCCCTAACTGAGACCGATCTCCTCTCTGAAGACGTGATGCCTCGACGCATTACCACTACACCGACAGATGGCAATTCCTGTCCCGCCAGACGCTGTGCAAACTATACTACTGAAGGTTAAAAGAATTCGTCTTTTATACTCGAAACTCGGGAGAGGCTCTCAGGGCGCCGGAAGTAGATTAGATGTCAAGCTACTCCATTTCGTCCTTTATAAACTTCCAGCAACTATCGGAAGCGAAGAGGGCTCCTATTTATCGATAAAAAATCCGAGGCGGAACTCGGTGATTAGCTGAAATGGCTGACGGTTTCTTCCGGCTGAAGACCACCAGATATTGGGCCGGAAGGGAAAGGGTTGATTAGCAGCCCGCCCGGAAAGGAGGCAGGCAAATCTTGGGGGCATTATGCTATTTTCCTACACCATCGATATCAAGAATTCATTTCGCACGGAATGTCCCTAGTGCGATACCACCAATAATTCCCTTCCCTCGGGATGTTCCTGCCACCATCTCCCCCAAAATCCTGTTCGCTCAGGCTGTTCCTGGCGCTATCCCACCAAAATTCCTTTTCCCTCGGGATGTTCCTGGTGTTATCCAACACATATTTTTCATCCATCGAGATGTTCTGGAACCATCCACCAAGGATTTCCTGGCGCGTTCCTTGCACGAACCCACCAAGAATATCCTTACATGGCGATGTTTCTGGTTCAATCTCACAAAGAATTACCTTCCCTCAGGATGTTCCTCGCGCAATCCCACCAAGAATCCCTCTCCCTCAGGATGTTCCTTGCTCCATTCCAACAAGAATTCCCTTCCCTCGGGATGTTCCTAGGGCCATCTTACCAAGAATTTCCTTCCCATCCATACAAAGAATTAGCTCCCCTCGGGATGTCCCTGGCACGATTCCATGAAGAATTGCATTTCCTTGGGATGTTCCTGGCGCCATGCCAACAAGAATTCTCTTTTCTCAGGATGTTCTTGGCTCTATGCCACGAGAAATTACCTAATTTCGGGATGTTTCTGGCACGTCCTACCAAGAAATTCCTTCACTCAGGATGTTCCTGGCGCCATCCCACCAAGAACTCCTTCCCTTGGGATGTTCCTGGCGCCTTCCCACCAAAAATTCCCTTCTTTCGGGAAGTTCGTAAGCACCATCCCACCAAAAATTCCCTTCCTCAGGATTTTCTAGGCTCCATCCCCCTAATAATTTCCTTTCTTCTTATTTACCTGGCGCCATCCCTCTTGCGAGCTACACACTGGGGCCGGGAGGGCGCGAAAATACCTCCTGGTTTCATTTGAGCGGTTAGGCCTCCATACCTCCCCCGCACCCCCCCCCCCCCCTCCGTTGTTAACATTAAGATTTACATTTTTGAAGTTGAGGAAAGTGAAAATGTGCGTGAGATGCGCAAAACCCGAGTATTCAAAAGGGGAGACTACTTGGCACTTTAATGACTGTGAAAAGCGAAACAATTTAACCCCCCACCGTCATCCCCTCCCCCTACAACAACCAAGTTCTTCTGAAGCGATTTGAGACGATGTTGCTTTTCGTGTTCCTGAATGTACGTATGTTCATTCTAATTAATAAGATTCACTTTTTGTATTTACAAAGAAACAATTTTTGACCCCGAAATTGAAGTTTTTAAGTATGAGCATGACGTCATATAAGCAGCGTCATACTAGTAACGTCACTTAATTACGTCACTCAGATCGGTCAGCAAAAGACTACACAGTAGAAGAAATGTGAAAGCCGTCAAAGGGATGACGTCACCAATGACTACGCACTAGACGAAATGACTATGACGTCTAAGAGATAACTTTATTTAAATACGCCACAAAAGACTACTGACAAGAAGAATGAAGTCAGGGTCACAGATATACATCATTCAATTTGGTAACAAAAGAATACGCACAGAAGAAATGAAAATGACGTAAATAGATGACATCTTTCACATACGTGACAAAAGACTGTGACTAAAGAAATAAAATGGCGTTAACGCGATGACGTCACTCAAATACGTCACAAAGGACTACGAAGAAGAAATTAAAATAACGTCAAAGAGATGACGTCACAACAAACTACACACTGGACAAAATGAAAATAACGTCAAAGAGATCACGTCACTCACGAGCTCACTATGCGTTTCTTTCCATGTTGTGTAGTGGGTGAAGGCATGATTGATACAATTACGCTTCCTATTTTAACTTGTTATGACGAATATATAATTCCCCAATTTAAATACACAAATATATAAGGGGCGGTTAAATATATATAAATATATATATATAAATATATATATATATATATATATATATATATATATATATATATATATATATATATATATATATATATATATATAAACAGTTTTATAAACCGTTGTTATCGAATGTATCCTATGCAATGGATGTCTAAAATTTAGGAAAATCTAAAAAATATTTATTACATTCAGTATTATATCTTAGCTGACGTCCAGAAAATACAACTCATAAGTTTCTGATGCGTGGAAGAAAATCGGCTCCGAGAAAGTTAGTGCTACCTAGAATTTTGAAAGAATGTAAGGATGTGTTAAGTGAGCCCCTAGCATGTATATTGAAGGAAATCATTGGAGAGTGGCACTGTGCCAGTGGCATGGAAGAAAGCCAATGTGATACCTATATTTAAGAAAGGGGATAAAACAAATATGTCTAATTACAGACCAGTAAGTTTGACATCAGTGGTAGGGAAAATGATGGAATCTCTTATATACAAGGAATATTTGAGATCACTTGGATAAGCATAAGTTGATAAAAGAATCACAGCATGGCTTTAGTAAGGGTAAATCCTGCCTGACTAATTTGCTGTCTTTTTATAGTAAGGTGTATGAAGCAGCAGATAATGATGAAAACTATGATATTTTATACTTGGACTTTAGTAAGGCTTTTGATCGAGTGCCACACTTACGGCTTCTGAGCAAAGTTAAAGCACACGGGATCGATGGCAGTATATTTAGGTGGATTCAGTCATGGCTTGGTGACAGACAGCAAAGAGTTAGTATAGATGGAGTCAAATCTGAGTGGAGGTGTGTTAGCAGTGGAGTTCCGCAAGGATCTGTTTTGGGTCCCTTGCTATTCTCAATTTATATTAATGATCTTGACATAGGTATAAGTAGTGACCTGAGTAAATTTGCTGATGATACTAAGCTTTGTAGGGCCATTAGGGCTGATTCTGATGCTGTTGTAATGCATGAGGAATTGACCATTCTGTCCAATTGGGCCGAGAAATGGCAAAGGAAGTTTAACATAGACAAATGTAGTGTACTTAGTATAGGTAGAAATAATCCATTGAATAGTTATAAATTAAATGGCAGAATTTTAGGGAGGACCGATTGTGAGAGGGACTTGGGTATTTTGGTAAGTTCAGACCTTCGTCCTAGAAAGCAATGTCTAAATGCTAAGAATAAAGCTAATAGGATATTGGGATTCATTAGGAGGAGTGTAAGCAATAAGAGTGCTGAAGTCATTCTAAAACTGTATCTGGCCCTAGTTAGGCCTCATCTGGACTATGCAGTACAATTTTGGTCACCATATTATAGGAAGGATATTGATTTGCTTGAGTCTGTGCAGAGAAGGATGACAAAGATGATTAGTGGGCTAAGGAACTTACCTTATGGTGAAAGGCTCAGAAAACTAAATCTACATACATTGGAAAGGAGAAGAGTCAGAGGGGAATTGATTGAAGTCTTCAAATGGGTAAAAGGATATAATAAAGGGGATCTGGGTAAGGTTCTTATACTTAGTGAACATCACAGGACACGTAGCAATGGGTT